>ML111966.1:39030-136568 GCA_003697995.1 Taxidea taxus jeffersonii | reverse complement strand
AAAAAAAAGAAAGAAAAAGAAAACCACACTCCTTAATCATAATTTTGATTTATCTCCTGTTTGGATTTATACTAGTGAGTTGTTTTTTCCACAGAACAATCTAAGTAAGACATCAATTACCACAGAGGAGAAAACTTCAACATCTGGTTTCAGAAGAATGAACAATTAAAAATCCTAAAAGAAATCCTAAAAAGATCCTAAAAGAAAATAAAATATCAATATTCTAGTGACCATGGCACAATACACAATTCTTTTTCAAAGAATTATCTCCCAAAAGCATCTGATCCCTAATTGTTTTATCAGTGTTATATTCAAACTTTCAAGAAATAGAAAATCTCTGTTATAGAAACTAGAAATTGTTCTAGAGCACAAAAAGTGTGATTTTTTTTTAAGATTTTGTCAGAAAGAGAGAGTGCATGCAAGCAAGGAGAGCAGCAGAGGGAGAAGCAGGTTCCCACTGAGCAAGGAGCCCAGTGTGGGACTAGAACCCAGGACCCTGGGATCATGACCTGAGCCAAAGGCAGACCCTCAACTAACTGACCCAGGGGTCCCTAAGAGTGATCTGTTTTTAAATAGAACAGAATTTATACAAGTACCAACAATGGCAGAAGTACCTATTAAATAAGCCCCCAGAGATCTTTGGGTATATCAGAATTTGACAAAGTTTAGAATCTTCTGGCTAAACCTTACCATTTCTACCAGAATTCAATAGCTATGGCTTGGTTGGCTGCTTCTGTACATTCTGCTATTTTCCTGAGCTTAAACTGCAGTGAAGGTTAATGCTAGAGATATTTGCTTAGACTTGCTCTAAATTAGCTTGTTTCCCCTCTATTTAATGGCATAATTGATCTAAAGTTACTCATTATTTAGCTGGTCTCTGATAAAGACTGATTTGCCTTTAATTTACATCTAATCTATGTAAAAATATCTTAAATTTTAGAAGGTTTTTTCCTTCATTGCTTTTGTTTTGATTATGACAAATGGTTAAGAAATTTTTGAGTAGATATTTTGGGTGTTCTCTCCTTAGTGATAAGTAAACTTGAATATCATAAAGCTTTAACTTCTCTAATCCTCAATTATATTTAGTTTTTAAACTTGAATTTTTTAAGAACTGAAATTAATATTTGATTTAATATCACAAATGATTAGTCTCTATTAAATAATTATTATTACATTGCTATAAAACTGCAAACATTAAATAAAATTTAGAAAAATACATTTAAACATAAGACTATTTTTCAAAACAAAATATGTTAAATAGATATTTTAGAAAGTACATGAATTCTACGCCATAGGGTTATTAGAAGTGAATTCTATTCCTAGTTGCTATACTAACTAGTTGTGGGAAATTATTACGTGGACTCAATTCTCTTTTTAGTATGATCTTCGTATGATTTTCCCTATTCTTTATTGATACAGCACACAGTATTCTTTCATAATGATGTGTAGTCATCAGATTTCTAAAGTAAATTATTTCTTCATGACACATAAATAAAAGTTGGTATGCTCCAAAAATTCTGCTGGCAAACTTTAACAGTTGGAAATCTCTTTGCCTGTGTTCTCTAAACTTTAAAAAAAAAAAAAATATATATATATATATATATACACATATATGCTTATCGTTGAGGTTTCTCTCCTCTACCTTACTTTCAACTCTTTGCTCTTCTGCCTTGTGTTCCTGAAAATTCTACAAAATTGGGTATTTTGAGCACCAAAGGTCTTCGTTCTTCAAAAACTTGAACTTCCAAAGGTTCAATTGCCTTTATCAGCTTATTCAATGTCTTTCCTAATTCCCATCACAACAACTACAGGAGGAATTTTATATTTTATCATGATCACCTGATTTTCTTCTAGAACATTTTAACTTCCAGATAAAATCCCAATTCCTTATCTTCTCTCCACAAGGTTTCTCACAAATGAAGGTGCACCCATACAAGGGTTATACCTTGATTACTGACTATGAATTTTTCAGACTCTGTATTAATTAGGAACTGGATACAGCTATTTGAAACCAAGTCCTGATGATCAAAGTTGTTGTTGGGTTTTTTTTGTTGTTGTTTTTAATTAATGGTTTATTTTCTCAAGTAAAATAGTCAAGTCCTGGCAGGGCAGTTCTATGAAATCATTACAGAATCAAGCTTCTCTTATCGTTCTTCTCCACCACCATCTTAAGCACACATCTTCCGCTCTTAATGTCTTAGAGTAGCTGCTGATCTTCCAGCCATCACATTCATTTTCCAGCAGAGTCAGGGGAACAAACTGTTCTTGCATCCAAGTGACAGCTCTTTCAAGAGCTATTCTGGAAACCCCACCCAATGGTTTTCATTTGTAACTCATTAGTCACTCCTCATGGCAACTGAGGTGGGGAAGTATCTTCCAGCTGGACCACTGCTCCAAAGGAGATCCATTATTACATTTTGGTGGGGGTGGGGGTTATGCCTAGATAGGCACCTATATTTTCCCAATCTGAAATCGAATTTCAGATTCGATTTGTATAAATCTGACCTCCACATCTGCAATAGTCAAGCTACTTTCTATTAATCTTATTTGGTGTGTTTTTCTTAGAATTCAAAAAAAAGGTGGGGGGAACCCCTGGGTGGCTCAGTTGGTTAAGCGGCTGCTTTCGGCTCAGGTCATGATCCCAGCGTCCTGGGACGGAGTCCCACATCAGGTTCCTTGCTTGGCAGGGAGCCTGTTACTCCCTCTGCCTCTGCCTACCACTCTGTCTGCCTGTGCTCGCTCGCTCATGCGCTCTCTCTCTCTCTCTCTCCAACAAATAAATAAATAAATAATCTTTTTTAAAAGGGGGGACTGGGTGGCTCAGTCGTTGGGTGTCTGCCTTTAGCTCAGGTCATGATCTTGGGGTCCAGGATCAGGCCCTGCATCAGGCTCCCTGCTTGGCAGGGAGCCTGCTTCTCCCTCTCCTTCTGCCCCTGCCCTTGCTGAAGGTCTCTGTCTCTCTCTCTCACCCCCTCCCTTTCTCTCTCCCTCTCTCTCTCTCAAATAAAATCTTTTTAAAAAAAGAACTTAAAAAAGTGTACTTGCTTTTATAAACTTTTATTCAAAGTTTGCCATTTTACTGTCACTTAGCTAGTAGTTATGTAATCTCGTTATAAAGACAGCGTAATATAGGAGTTTCCAGACCACCTACTATTCCCCACAATCATCTTCACATGAACGCACATGCACACACATACAATGTGGATTAGTTCTTTACTATATGGGTGAATCTTACTCATCAGTCTTGGTGGTGGTTAGGATGATAAGAGAAAGAAAAAATATTTTAGAAAGACTAATATAAAACTGGTCTTTGAAAATGTTATTTTAAACATCTCTTCAGTTTAACTCTTAAATCTATGATAAAATTATCTTATCCATCTAGAATGTCCAGAGAAATTTGCAGTTTACAAGTCTTTTTTTGCTTCAAAAAAATGCGTCTTAGGAGAGGACACTTAAATCTACCTCAAACAGGATCAAAAGTTCATAGTAAATATTTTTGTTTGTGATTTTACCTTGAAAACAAATCAAACTATATTAAACTATGATTTATCAATATTGAAAAAAATTTCATTTTAACTGTTTAGTTAAAGAAAAGCAAAGAATATTTCATGTCTATTATTTTTCCTTACATACATTTTTCTTTTTTTTTTTAAAAAAGATTTTATTTATTTGACAGACAGAGATCACAAGTAGGCAGAAAGGCAGGCAGAGAGGAGGGGGAAGCAGCCTCCCTGATAAGCAGGGAGCCTGATGTGGGGCTTGATTCCAGGACCCTAAGATTGTGGGGCTTGATCCCAGGACCCTGGGATCATGACCTGAGCTGAAGGCAGAGGCTTAACCCACTGAGCCACTCAGGTGCCCCTACATACATTTTCTAATAAGATTTATGACTGTTGCATGACAAGTAGCTTTCACCTAACTTTTGACTTTCACAGCATAGATATAAAGAGGAGGGCTTTGCAATATATATATGAACATTTCATCAATCTTCTTAAAGGCTTCTTAAATATATATTTAACATTTTTAAAAGTACAGAAAAAAATTAAGATATTTTACAAAGAGGAATGAACTACATCCCAGACTTAGCAAATATTAAAATTTTGCTCTATTTCCCTCAGATATATTTTATAATAAATAAAGCATGATAGACAAAATCTTTTATGGTTTGTATACATTTAATATGTATAGATTCATAAAATATATAATATGTCAGTGTTCTTGCTACATCTTTGTATAAATGTTTTATGTTATATATTTCTATAACTTACTTTTAAACCTAACATTATTTTTGAGAACTTTATTAATACATAAATTTAGTTTGCTTATTTCAACATATATATAACATCCCATTACATGAATATTCCACAATTACTTATGTTTGCTGATGCAGAAATTAACATCTTTTACACAAAGATGTTTACATAGGTTTCTGTAAGATACACATTCAGATCTAGGATTGCTACTATATTGTCATAAAATCTTGACATTCTGACTTTGATTTTCACAAATTTCTAAGATGATTATACCAGTTTATAGCTCTGCCATCAGGGTAAGATCATTCCTATCTTCCCAAATACCCATCAGGCTTGATATTTTATCACCCTTTTAATGTTTGCAAATCTGATGGGTTTGAAATGATATCTCCTTAGTGTAATCTGCATAAACACTAATGTTTACTTCTATAAAATTTATCTAAAATTATGATATAACCTTCTGCTGTTGTACTTTTTGTCTTATTGATTTATAAAAGCCATTATTTAGAATACAATTACTTGCCTGTGAATGTATTAATAATAATTTGCTACAGATTAACTGTCCTTCAAGTTTATTTTTCGACCTCTGTATTTAAATATACACAAACTATTTCAAGTATACTGTATGTTAATCGCGAAACATAAAAGTATAATGACTACCTGTGAATTCACCGCCAGAACACTTTTTTTTTTTAAATGTACAAACCATACTCTGGTTTCTCTTCAGATCGCATAAATCTTTAGCCTTTTAAATGTACAAACTATGAGAGACAATGGACTACAGGGAACAAACTGAGGGTTCCAGAGGGAAGGGGGGTGGGGAGATGAGTTAGCCCAGTAATGGGTATTAAGGAGGGCACAGACTGCATGGACCAGAACACTCTCAATGCCTGCATCCCTTTTCCCTATCCCTTAGCCTGTCTTCTTCAAAACTACTATCTCTTTTTTGTGTGTAACATTCCCTTACTTTTTTAAAATGTTATTTAATTAACCTTGTAGTAATGCTTAAATTTTATTTTTAAATTGTGCTTGCTTCTGTACTCTTCCATTATTTCCACATATTTTCCTGGGTATGCTGTTTTCATTGAACATTATATTTCTAAGATATATCCATAGGCTGGAGAATTTATTTGTGCTGCCTGTTATTTCTGATAGTTCTTAAAAGTAGTATACCTTGTTTCCTTACTGTGTGTGGCTAACTTAAACTACTTACTGTACATTGTGTTGGAAACAATATTTGCAGAAATAAATTAAGGACTACAGCCTTATCTTCTGGGGTGTTTTTCTTTCTGGCCTACAGGTAGAGGGGCTGCTAATTCAGAGCCACATCACCCCAGTATTAGATACAAGTTTTTCTCAACAGCCAGGTGATGAGAAACCAAACTTCAAATTCTTCTGAGGTCTAGTAAACAGTTTATTATCATTTGGAAAGCATAAGACATTTGGGATTCTAGCTCAAAGTGAATGGTGGTCAGATAGTGATAAAGTGAGTCAGGTTCTCAGGATGTAAAATTTAAAGCACTCACTCTTAGGGCAACAAATGTAGACAGCACCCTTAGAAGACTACAGGCTTCAGAAAGACTAACCCCTAAAAGAGAGCAAAGTATAGTCTATAAATATGCAAATTTATTGTTTTCAAGTGTATATTTTGTTTTCCTAGCATTTTTTAATCAAGGAGTCAACAATTTAAGTATTTTTTAATGCTTTACTGTCATATCCTACGTTCTGAAGAAATCAGTCAACCCATTTGCAATCTCCTTATTTTCTTCCACTGATTTTTTTTTCTTTCCCTTGATTCCTGAGAAAATACCATACTTTAAAAAATATCATAATCTTTTTCTCCCAGACGGAGAAATGCCTCTTTAATATCACCAAACTTCTGAAAGAATAAAGATGGTAGAATACTAAACTCCATGTAACATTAAATATAAATTAGTCATCTATTACAGTTCCATATGGACTATTTTTTAAAAATGTTTTATTTGAGTATAGTTGCTACACAGGGTTACACTAGTTTCAGATATACAACACAGTGATTGGAGCAGTCTATACATTTTGCCATGCTCACAGATTTTAACTACCATCTGTCACCATACAATGCTACTGAATAGTGTTGATTCTATTCCCTGTGCTGTGCTTTTTATCGCTGCAACTTACTCATTCTGTAACTGGAAGCATATATTCCCCACTCCCCTTCACCCATTTTTGTCCACTCCCCACCCATCACACCTCTGGCAACCATCAATTTGTTCTCTTTATTTCCTACTCTGTTTCTGGTTTTTATTTATTCATTTGTTTGTTTGCTTTTTCATTTCTACTTATGAACAAAACTATATGGTATTTGTCTTTTTCAGTCTGACTCATTTCACTTAGCATAATATTCTCTATGTCTGCACATGTTGTTGCAAATGGCACAATGTCATCCTTTTTATAGCTGCATAATATTCCATTGTGTGTGTATGTGTCTGTGTGTGTCTATGTCTGTGTGTGTATATCTCACATTTTCTTTATCCCTTCATGTATCCATAGACACTTAGGTGGCTTCCATACCTTGGCTATTGTAAATAATGCTGTAATAAACACTGGGATGTAATAACCACCAACAGTGGAATTATTGAATCATACGGTATTTCTAGTTTCACTCTTTTCAAAATAGAGTATTTTCTATTACTCTATTATACTATTACAATATGGAATTTCCATAATGTTTTCCACAGTGCTATGCCAATTTACATTCCTACCAACAGTGCTCAAGTGTTCCTTTTTCTCCACATCCTCAATAATACTGGTTATTTTTGTCTTTTTTATTTTAGCCATTCTGACAGGTGTCAAGTGATATCTCATTGTGGTTTTGATTTGCTTTCATCTGACGATGAGTGATGTTGAATATTTTCATGTATCCACTGGCCACCTATATGTTTTCTTTGGAAAAATATCAACCTTTTCAGATAAATAGTTATTGGTCTCAAAGATATCCTTGTTGCTTTCTGTTCTCAGTTTCATTGATTCCTGTTTTTATTACTTTGTTCCTTCAATGTGCTTTGAGTCTGATAAGTTCTTCTTTCCCTAGTTTTTTTAAGGTACGAGTTTATATTACTTATTTGAGATCAACTTTTTAAAGAAAACTCTAACATATCAATTATTTATTTATTTTTTGTACTTTTATTGACTAGTCTTTTTCTACCAAATCTTCCCTTTTAAATGGTTTCAATATGACTGGGGAGGTGTTAGGACCTCATTTATATTAGCTTGATATCCTCAAACTGCAACACATGAAATTAACTTTACAAGTTTGCATTAAACTTCGTATGTTTAGAACTGAAGTTATGTTGCCTTGATGGGCAGTCAGAGATGCTAGTGATAAATGCAAACTTAAGATTGGGTAACTCAACAGGTTTGTTTTAAAAGCTGCATTTATGCTGATCATTCAATGTTCTACTTTCCCACATGTATTCTATGTGTTTTCGAGGAAAAATGGATTAAAACAAAACTAAGCTCCACAGTAACACACACATGGACTAAGTGGAGCAGAATGTGTTTATAAAATGCTGGTGCAGTGAAAATTCCCTTAACTGGTATTTCTAGAAGGGGATCTAATATCTCAGGGTTAGATCAGACCATTTGGAAATACGTGTAGAGGTTTCAACAGTCTATTTGGAAAGAACTTTTAAGCTGTCATTATATGACTCTATGAAGGTATTTATAACTTACATAGGTTTTTTCTTTTATACTTACTTTCAATTGAGGGCAAGGTTTAAAAGTGTTCACCATTAGCTAACTGATTTGCCTCTCTCTTGACCAGCCTCATCTCATGTATACAGGTGCAAATAGCTCATATTCTTCCTCCCATAAATTTTACACACACACACACACACACACAGAGAATAGCATGGTTTACTCAAGTCAGAGATAAATAGCAAATATCTAAGCATAAAACATCCTTAAGACAAGTAACAAAAATTAAAAAGCAGTATAAAAAGAGAGCAGCAAGCATTTTACTTAGCACACTATAGTAATTATCTCATTTAACCCTCATAAAAAGCTTATGCATAGGTTCCATTTTATTGGTATTCCATAAATGAGAAAATTATACTTAGATTAGTTAACTGGGCAAAACTACTAAGCAGACAGGGTTCCTTTATGCTATGAGCTGAAAAAGCCTTCTCATTTATTTTTGACTTTTATAAAATTGCAAATCACCCTCTCACTTTCAGTTTTTCACTGGCAAATGAATGAAAAGAAACTTCTGTTTAAATCAGGTCACTGATAATACCATTGTGTAAATCTACTGCTTGTTCAGTATCAGATTCTGAGAATACATAATCGAAGCTCTCCAGTGCCCTTGAGTTTTTGCATCCAGGGGAATACTCACAGAATATGAAGTATCAGGAGAATTTAAACATGCTGACCTGAGTGACCAACTTCCTAATCTGCCTGTATGTTGCTGGTGTGAGGGAAGTTCATGAAAGACATGGAGAAGAGAAATAGAGCAAACACAGGGAGGCTAAAACAGAGCGGAAGAAGAGAGGTAGCTAATGGCAGTCTCCTCATCAAATTTTTATGCATTCCTTGCCTTTTCCTCTTTTTTTTTTTTAAGCTCTGCACCTTCAGTAACTGTCGAGTATTATATTATCTCCATTCAAGTCACTTCATAAATTAAATCCCTCCCTCCCACCTCCCACGACACAGGAGGATTAGTGCTACTCCTGGAAAAAGACAAGATAAAGGGGGAGAAGAGGACCAAGAAAAAGCCTCACAACATTAAGGCAGGTCCACCTTTTTATCTAATATTTTACATTTTTCTTTTGATCGGACAGGCAGTGAATATTCCTAGCCAGCACCTCACAGCCTGTCAACACTCTAATACTTCATAATTTATAAAACAGCTTTCTTCCCCCAAAAGCTCAATATGCTTTACAGATATCTTATTGATGCTCACAATATTCCTTCAGGGAACTCAGGCGACAAGAATTATTATGTGTTTTGTAGGACAGGGGAAAGACTGAAACAACAAGGATCCATTATCACTAGTGAGTTACAGATAACTATGAACTTTAGATCTAATGCTGTTACCTCCCTGACAGTGCTGGCTATAAAAGGGAATGAAAATGGTTAAGTCCTGGCATTCAGGAGCTCGGGACCTCACAGGGAAGCAGGGAAGGTTGGTGCCTACCCCATCTCCAGACTAGGCTGTCTAGTTGTCAAGGCCAACTGAACATGGTGTCCAAAAAAATCCTTGATTGTCTTCTACAACCACTTCTTTTTTGGTTATTCTCATCTCAATACAGGACTATGATCCCCCAGTTGGCCAGGCCACCAAACTGTCAGTCACCCCTTATTTTTCCTTTTCTCTGCTTTCCCTCATTTGCAAGTTCAATCCAAGATTGATTCTCAACAAATTCATTTCTACCCCTCTCTTTGATACCGGTAATTCAAGATTTATTGTCATTATCCACTCTAATAGTCAGGTCATCAGAGAAAATTGGAAAACTTCCCACATCTACTATTCCAGTGCCATGTTGTTATTTAGGATTAACAGCATTGTCATCCTTCTGATGACTGCAAAACCCTCTATTCTCGCATTCTTTGTCTCCCTCTACCACAGTCCACTTTTAACAAAGCAGGAAGAGTCATCGTTGGAAAATTCAATTGCAACTTCTATCCATTATACATGTAAGTGGTTAAAAGAAATTATTTCCACTAGTTTCATTAGAAAAGAAGTCCCTTAATTCATAGTCCTATCACACTCCTCAGAGATAATCACTTTCAATTCATCTGTTATTTCTCTGTGCATGTGTTATATAAATATGTATATAACATGCTACTTCTTTTCTCCCAAAGGGGATACATTTGGCTTTCTTCTAAAAAACACTGTACTGATGAATACAGAACACATTTTGATAAACACTGTAATGAACTTGATTTTATAAAGGTAGCTACCATCTTAGGACGGTTGTGAGCTGAGGACAGAGACTGCTTAATTATTGTTGTTTCTAAACCATTTACTGAAAATTATGTAATCCTTGACTGAACATTAACATGGCTATTTTCCACTATGTTACTCAGTTTCCTCCTCTGTGGGTGGTCATGAGAGTCCTAAATGTGGGAAGCAAACTTTCTCATGTCTTGAATCTCTAATAAACATTTTTTCACAAAGTAGAACGCTGAGTCTAGTTATAGGCAAAGGCAATCACGATACTCACACTACTTCTTAATTTTTCATTTGAAGGAATTATTTCTATTTACTTCCATCTAAAGAAAATGACAATTTGGCTCTTACAATTCCCCTCCAGAAATCACACATTCAACCTCTATACCTTCATCCTTCTGACCTATTTTTATCTAATTTTGGTTATGTATAGATACAGCATTTATATTGTTGTGACTGCATGAATGCTACTCAGAGCCAAGCTATTGCATGTTTATTCTTGACACTTATAATAAATTTAACCCTCACTCTTCCCCAGCTGTGAGATTTTTCTTCAATACATTTGCACACATTACATACTTTCTCAATTGCATCTTTTTCTCTTAAAGAGATTTCTATCGCTTCTTTCTTCTCACCTATTCTATTTAAACCAACTGGCCTTTAAACCTCATTCACAGAGAGCATTCTGACATCCCCTTTCATTATCATCTGGGAGATTCTTGTTGCTACTCTCTATTACTTTTTTCTCTGTGTCATAGACCCCATGCTTCCTCTTTCTTGACTTACTCCTCATTTTCATGGAGAATATCCTCTGGTAACTTTCCGAGAAAGAAAGCAGGTGAAGTGAATTTTAACAACTTGCATACCTGAAAATCTACTTACTTATCTTTATTCTTCAGTGGTACTTTAGAGTAAAATATTCTAGATTCTAGAATGGAAAGCACTTCACTGAGAATTTTTCAAGAATTGTTCTACTGTCTTCTAGTTTACATATCACTGCTAAGAAGTCTAAACCCATTGCAATCCTCATAATTTGCATGAAACTCTGCTTGCTTCTGGAAAATGTGTCTCCAGTGTTCTAAAACTTTACAGTAATATGACTTGGTATGTATCATTTTCATCTGTTGTGTTGGTTACTTGGTAAACCCTTTAAGTCTGGCAATTCAGACCATTTAGTTGTGAGACATTAGGGTCCTTGAAAATTTCTGTTTCTCCATTTTCTCTTTTTAGAATACCAATAATTTGAGAATGGACCCGCTGAAACAGCCTTCTGATTTCCTTGTCTTTTATCTCCCATTTTGTGTGCCTTTGACTTTTTTTATGCTATTCCCCCAGGAGCTTTTCTCCATTAAGTTGCCCAATCCTTTTAGTTGGTATTCTAGTCCAGTTTCATATTTGAATGTTATAAGAGATCTGCTCTGTTTATTTTACGTGATCACATTTTGGGGTTATTATTACAGCACTTTCTAATATTTAATTAAAATCAGATTTCCTAAGTGTTTTTTTCTCTATTTGCAAAGTCTTGGTTTCCACCAACCCACCCTCTTTAAATCTAATCACTGCAGTGATCTTTTAGAGAACATAATGCTTTTTCCCTGTGAAAGCCTTCTAATATCACCCTATCATACCTCAAGTAAAGGCCAAATTTCATGCCATGGCTCAAAGGTTGAAAATAATTTGGCCCTTGACAATCTCTGCAAATCTACCTCATCTCATTATCATACCTGATAGAAACTCACATATCTGTCAAATAAATGATCATGGTAACATTCAAATACAAATTTACATAACCTTGAATTTAAGTTTTTTACTATTTATCACAATGTTCCTCTGCTAGTGCAGACTTTAAAAACTGTTTGCACTCCAAATCATCCTTCTTACCAATGCAAGTTGGTCTTCCTAATTGTGTACTCTTGCTCTAAAACCATTCTGACCCTTCGATGATTGAAACGAGAAAGAGGAAAGGTATCAGTCTAGTAGAAAAGGTTCTTGAGAACAGGACTTCAACTTATAAAAGTGATTACTGTTAGAAATGAGTAGAATAATCTCATATGCTTATTTAATCAGTGAATGAGACCAGATTATTGAGTTCTCTTTATGCAAAAAGACTAAGGACAATTATTTTTTATCAAAAAGGACTTTTTCTAATGTTAGGATGCAGAGGGTATGTTCATTCAAAAATTTTAATTATTTTTTGAAGATTTTTTTTATTCATGCATTTGAGAGAGAGAGCATGAGCAGGGAGAGGAGAGGAAAAGTGAGAGGGAGAGGGAGAAGCAGACTCCCTGCTAAGCAGGGAATCTGACACAAGGGCTCAATCCCATGCCCTTGGGATCATGACCTGACTCAAAGGCAGATGCTTAATCCACTGAATCACCCAGGCACCTTAATTTAATTTCTATCAAATAAAATACTTGCTCAAAATAGTACCAGAATCTCCTTGAATAGTGGGAAGGTGGGAGTAAGTAAAGGGTAGAGCGATGGCAATGGAGGGAGGTTTAAAGCTGAGTTTGGAAATGGGAATGTAGAAGGAGACAACAAGGAATATGGGTTAGAAGATAAAGAGGCAGTTATAACCCAGAAATAAGCACAACCCAGGATTAGTAACTACACTAGAGTACTATTTTACTGGCAGGCAGAAAGGGTGGGGGGAACTAGACATAAGGATGCAATTTGCTAATCCATTCTTTTCCACAGGGCTAGATGGTTCTTGAGTCCACAAAGACAGAATCTCCTTCCCCAGTGTCACAACCCTTATTTACATCACTATTATCTCTCATAACAGCTGCTGAAATAGACTCCTAATTGATCTCTACATAGCCACTCCTGTGCAGCTCTATCCATTCCTTACATAACACCCAGAGTGCTCTTAAAAGCTAAATCTGATCACATCACTCTCCTGCTGAAATCCTGTAACCACCGTTAGCTGTTCATGGAATAAACCCAGATTCTTTAACTTGGACCAGGAAGCCCTTCATCTTCCACCCCCAAAACAAATCTACAATATTTTTAAATATTACTCTTCTCCCTGGTCTTCTCTAGTCTACAAATTTCTGTTGACTTTACAGAAATAGCTGAAGTGTCACCCGGAGAGAAATTTTCCCAGACCGAAAGATTACATGAAAGCCCTCATCATATTTTTCCAAAGTACCTTCCACTTCTTGCTAGCACAGAGCACTCCTGTAATTCCTTAATTAATATCTTCTAATATATATTAAATAAGATGCTTAGCCTCATACCTAGTACATAATATATACTAAATAATTATTATAATAACAACAGCTATTTATTTTTTAAATATTTTATTTATTTATTTGACAGAGATCACAAGTAGGCAGAGAGGCAGGCAGAGAGAGAGGGGGAAGCAGGCTCCCCGCTGAGCAGAGAGCCCGATGCGGGGCTCGATCCCAGGACCCTGGGAATCATGACCTGAGCCAAAGGCAGAGGCTTTAACCCACTGAGCCACCCATGTGCTCACAACAGCTATTTCTTGAGTGCTTTATATGTACCACACGTTCAATGCTTTGTTAACCTTAATTTACCTATCCCTGTTTCAGCCTGAGGAAACTGGGATACAGGGTAAATTATAGGAAAGTTCCAAAGCTTATGAGGTAGTGAAGAACACTGATTCTGAAATCAGGTTACTGGGCTCACATCCCAGCCTGGGCACCTGTTGTACAATCCTAGGCAAGTGACAGGTAATAACAACACTTAAAGGATTTTCACAAGGATTAAATGAGGGGGGAGAATAAAAGGAATCATTCATCCCTGAGTATATTCACTGTCTATGTCTGAGGGTAGTGGCTCAATTATTTCAGTATACTACCTCTAATTTTACATCACTGAGGTTTTTGGTCCCCAGTAGCTTGAGTGGTACCTATTTGGGAATAAAATGCAAGTACTGTTTCAGATATACATCTTGTAGCCATTAGTTATGGTGCTGGGGCATGTGTATTACATAATGAGTGTAACCATGAGCCATTGTGCAGGAAATCTGAGCTCTCCTAAAAGAATTGGGTATTTTGCAACATCTGGAGTCAATATACTAAACAAAGCAGTGCTCACCAGCGCTAAAGTGAGAAGCAATAGAATTTAGCATTCAAGCGTCCCCTGGGTGTGAGGTGTTTCCTTCCTCACATACCCCCCATTTTTCAGATAGAATAAAATTTGAATAAAATGTGTTAAGGAGCATGTCCACAAAGCTATATTTCTGATTTCATTGTTCTAAAATCATTTCCCTTGGAGAAGAAAACTTCCACTTCTGTATCTTAATCTGATAAGACGGAGAATGAAAATCAGTAAAGTAAGGGCTGTTTTGCCAGTATAAACACTCCTGTGCATCTGTATGGGAGGCTTTGCCCTATTCCTAGTGTTGAAAATGGAACGGCTGTGTTTGGTGTGCTCCTCAGTATGCCTGGGGACTACCCTAGTTCAAAATACCTGATAAGTAGAAGACAGCCCTTCTCTGGCACCTAAAGAGAGTTTATTATCTGCTCCATTAGCGTCATGCCCACTCAAAGTAAAACTGCTTCTAAGGGCCTTTTAGAGCTGCTCTTCAATTTCTTCTTACCCTCAGTGCATTGTTATTTTCCTATTTTGAGAAGGGTTCACTTGAGACTTACAACCTGCTTAGGTGAAAATGGGGATAGCTATACTGTATGTTCACAGCCAAGTCAGAAGTAGTTAGAGATTCCCATAGAACAGCATGAGTCTAGACTATGTTCTACCTAACAACTAATTTATGGAACACATAAGTGATTAATTCAGCATGAAGTCCAAGTCTGCAGTAACTAAGTAAAACAGGATGATCTCTTTAAAACTGTAAGACAGAGCTGATAAAGAAATAGAGGATGAAAATGGCAGTCATACACAGTTCCATTTTCCTCCATTAATACTTCCAATCTCTCTTCCTTGCTAGGTCTAATGGCTGCTGAAATGTAAGAGATGCCTTGGTTCTGGGAAAAGCTACCTGAAACCAGGCTTAGAGCCCTTGGCATAGATCCTTAAAGCCTGAGCACTGGGAAAAATCAAGTATTATGAGATGCGTGCATGCCCAGGGGGCATTTGAGATTGGCCTTCTATTATTAGATCTAAATGTGCCCATAGCCTTCACTTCCAGCATACCAAAATGGTGCTAAAAGATTGATAATAGACTATTCTTCTTCAGTCCATGAAGCTAAAAGAGAGTGTAAATATGCCTATGAGTCATAAAAAGGGAGCTGAGACTTTGGAATTTCATACTTGGACATTACATCATTCATCTATCTAGGAAAAAGGAAAATTTGTTATTCAAAAATTTAAGAAAAACAATTAAGAAAGGATTCTAACCATGTAACGAAGGATCTAAACCAGAAACCTCACCATGAATGAAAGTAGAGAACTCAGGGAATAATAATAAGCAATAGCCCTTGATATATATATGAGTGTATATTTGTATACATTGTATATATAATAGGATCTATGTTGTATATATTTGTATATATTTGTCTATATAACTATCTATAATATATACACATATGGATGTATATTATCCATCTAACTTTGAATATATAATGATATACTGTCTGAAGCTATATAACTGAAGTATTAAATCAGAATGCAAAATCTTAAGAAGGTTACACTCAAAGGGATGTCCTTATTACTTTTATAGGTTACACATTTCTTCTCTCAGTTGATCATTAGTCCATTAACTTTCTCTGTGGCTCTGCTTTACTGAATAGTCTTTTTTTAATATATAATCACATCAACTTTTTTTCCACAAATTACACAGCATTTTTAAACATCTCCTATTAAAATGCAAATGCTCAGGTAATTGTTCCACAGTATGTCACTGTTTACTTGTATCCCACAATAAGAAATGACTTGCTGAGGATTTGAGGTCATGGGTGGTGGTGTGTTAGATCAAAACCCAATGTGGAAATATTTTCCCCCCAGATTACATTCTATATTACACCATCAAGTTTGATATACCTACCCCTGTACTTAAGAATCATAACCTAGTGAGCTATTATGACAGATATGAAAATACATGACTCCTTATATATGTCAAAACAGAAAAACACAAGTTGAACCCACCTGGTTTATGAGATGACCTCATAATGCCCTAAGGCAATTGTACATGAGAAAGGTCAACACATTTTGCTTACCAAGAAATGAGAGCTTATGGAAAGACACTGCATAACATATGTATACATATGGGGTGGAAGGTACCATGATAGTGATGGCCATTGAGTGAATTGCATTTTCAGTTCAACATGACAGCTAAATGAGCTGGTGGAAGAAAGTCAGAAGCATGGTGATACTCAAAGGACAGGCAAGAAAAGCAAGAAAATACTGAGGGGTCATATTTGCTATTTGTCCTTAAAGAGACTCTGACAGTTAAGTCTTAATAGCATGGGAAACCTAAATAGGGGTGCAAGAAATTTCACTTCTTACATTTTTTAAAAAGTGCATTTACTCTCTAGCTGGAAGTTCCACTCCATCTAGAAGTGTAAAATATAGTATTTCTAATTTATGCTAAACTTGAACCCTGCAGAGTAAACTCAGTTCATTCACCTTTCATTTCCTTTCCTCTTCATCTCCCCAGGGCAGCATCTCAGTGAGTGTGCTCGTGGCAGGGCGAGGCTACAAGAAGAAATTCCCTCAGCAACTGAGGAAAGACCTCTGTTTTCCACAATCTCCTTCCAAGAGACTTCTTTCAGTGCCTTACTCTTCTGTTCCTTCTCCTCTCCCCACCCTCTCCTAAATTCAGAGGCTCTCCAACTCTCCTGACAGGGAAAGTGGTTCTGCTTGGATGCACAGCCTTCCGATCTTGCTGTCTTACATGTGAACCACAGCTTTAGAATGAAAAGCCAAAATGTGATACCTCAGTTCCCTGGTTATATAGTGATAAGCTTCCCTAAAGCTAAGGATTGCTCATGTGTAACATGAAATAAGGAAAGGCCAAGGGACAAAATGGAATGTGAGAAAATACCCACGTGCGTGCACACATACACACACACACACACACACACACACACAACCTCTCAAGTAATCCAAGGAAACTTTACATCACTATCCACATCATAACATTTACATCATGCTACAACCCACCTTCGACCTTCTATCTTTGCATCACGACAAAGGTGTACTTCTCATACAGATGCTTCCCATCCACATTGCATCGCTTCAGAGAATGGGGGCAAAGCATCCCTCTCCAAAATTCATTGTTTCAGAGAAGCCATTTCCACACACAAATTAATATATAGCAAGATGGAAGGGTGTTAGGTCTTTCAGACTGTCCACAAACACGTGAATAGGACTAGATGCTGAGTACAATGCCTACTTTCCTCCAAGCACATCATTGCCAGGGATGAGACAAATAACAACATGATTTACACACTGGAAGTGACAAGTATAATAAGTTGTGTTGTCATTACATAAAACAATGCTCTATGTAATATAGCCTTCATGGTTTCATTTAAAAAATTCAAATATATTTTGAATAATTTGATGGACTTTCACTTATTCCCATAAAACAGTCATAGTCCTAGCACTTGAAAAATGAAAAAATTAAAGTATGAAAATTAAATGACTTGTCTAGAGAATGATGTTGAAAGTAAACTTTCAAAACCAATGACTAATAATACCTTGGGAACATTTGAATTAAGTCATTTGGCTATTCTTGGAATATAAGATGGAGAAAATCCAAAATAAGTCTGCATAATGACCATATTCAATGTGAAGTCAATAAAAAGAAGATAATAAGCCTTCCTACATTCTTCCTTTTTTCTTTTTGTAACACACCTAAAATAAGGAAATATGGGTAATTTGATATGAATAGATACCAATAAAGAGATGTGAACAAACATCATAAACTTTCACAAGGCTGTTAATTCTCTACTTTGTTGTCATTTTACTCACTCAACTAGCATTCAACCAGTCAACAATATATTGCTTAAATACCTACTCAGAAAATGCTATGATGATCTCTTAAAAAAATTCCTTTTTAGGATCAGTGTCCTTATATAACAATTTGGTACCACTCTAATAGAGGCATTTTGTGCAACAAAAATGACACATAAAATCAAGTCAAATTGTAAGCACTGGCTAAATGGAACTCAATTACCCTCTACACAGCCAATTTTACTCTTTTATGCAGGACTCTGGCCCTCTAACTATCCTGAGCTGAACTAAAGATATTTAAATCTTGAAAGAACTCCATAAAGGAAATTCTACAATGTCTTGCAGAAGAGTACTCTAGCAAAGCTTATTTAGCAAAACCAAGCCCATCAACAACTCAAACCCCACTGAAAGGAGGCAGTTAGATCATTGTTTCTAGAAACACCACGTCATTTGAAAGCACTGGGCATGCTTAACTGTATGAATGACATCTGGACTTTAGGGCTCAGTTCAACTTATATGGATGCACACAGGAAACTTTTCTTTTTTAATCCCCCAAACTCTTGAAGATTATCCCTCAGATTGACCTTCCAAAATTAAAAAATAAATATATAAATAATAAGAGAGAGCATCCACAGGGTAGTAAGGCTTTCATTGCACAGTAACTCGATTGCACATAGTAGCTAATTGCACACTGCAAAACTGATTTTTCTGGAAAAAAAATAGAAAATAACCTAACTTTGTATGGGAACAAACATGAATAGTTATTTTTTTTTTGGCTAATGTTTGAATTTTATTAAACTTAGATGTAAATAGCTCATTAAGCTTTAAGGTCTGCTTTTCCTTTTTTTTTTTTTTGTCAGTTTTATTTATTTATTTGAGAAAGAGCTCACATTAGTGTGAGCAAGTGGGGGAGGGGAAGAAGGAGAGGGAAAGAGAGAATCTCAAGTAGATGCCACACTGCGTGCAAAGTCTGACATGGGGCTCTTGGACCCTGAGAGACCAAGACCCGAGCTGAAATCAAGAGTTGGTTGCTCGCCCACTAAGACACCCAAGTGCCCCAAGTCTGCCTTTTTCTTCTATAGCTAGTTTTGATGAAACCTACTAATTACCAGTATTGTGGTGAAGACAAAACACTTAATATATGGTTCCTGACCTCAGAAACAAAGAGAAAGAGATACACAGGCTAACTAAACAGCAAAGCAAAATATGACTTTGAAACAAGAGAAGCAAAAATAAAGTGATAATGAGAGAAAAAGAGAGGGCACAATTAATGTCACAGCAGAGATAAAGTTGAGTTCAGTCTGAAAGACCAGGCAGGACAGACTGTTCTTTCAGTCTGAAAGAACAGGCAGAAACCAGGATAGTAAATGTGCCTCTGGTCTATGGAAAGCTTCTGGGCAAATACACAAAGAATGTGAAATGAAGGATACAGTCTAAAACCATCAAGTAGTCCATACAGGCCAGAGCAGACTTAAATTTCTATCTTTGGCCTAAATTATAAAGGATTTTCATATAGTTAATAGCCAGTATGTCAAACTTAAAATTCTGGAAACAATCATTTAAATTATTTTGTGGAATACCATGCCAGTAGGGCTGCTGAAAATTTCTACCCATCTTATGACACTCCAAATTAACATTTCCTTTCATCTGTTATCATTTTGTGATTTCTGTTTTATTTCTTTACATAGATCACACGTTCAAATCTAAACTGCTGAGACATCATGGCCATAAATTTCTACCCTTTTATAACTTTAAGGAAAAATCAAACCCAACTGAAACCAAGCAAGCAGATGTAGTTTACTCATCCCAGAGTCACTGACAACAGGCCACCAACATTTTGAGGTGTAGAGTAACTTATGCTTTGAACCTAAACTTTAGGTTGCCATAGAAGTTAAATGTAGTATTTTATGAATGATTCTCTAAGTCTGTTGTACACATTTCCAGCTCAAAATATTCCTGATGAGAAAGCATAGCATTTTGTCTGTCTCCTTGAAAATCTCTATCTAGATGGATAATGGATATTCAAAACTTGTAAATTAAGAGAGTAGTAATATTTGGACAGTGTTCATATGAAGAGTAATAGGATGTTAAAATGGAACTTTTATTCTTTCATCTGAAACTCTATAGACAAAAACAAACCAGACGCCAAGTATACCACATTCTACAGCAGGGGTCAACAAACCCTTTCTGAAAAATACTAAATAGTAATTATTTTCAACTTTTCAGTTCATCAACTTTAGTCACTCAAGCATGCAACTGTATGTGGAAAGCAGCACAGATAACATGCAAATGAATGACCATGGCTGTTTTCCAATAAAACTTTACAGACACTGAAATTTGGATTTTTCTTGACTTTCGCATACCACATAATATTCTTCTTTTGATTCTTTTCCCAACTGTTTAAAATTATAAAAGTAATTCTCAGAGCACCAGCCATACAAAACATTAGGACCAAGACAGATTTGGGCAGGAGGCTAAAGTTTGCCAAATCTCTTTTCCAGAAGGAGGTGCCAGACCAGTTATATAGGACATGCTAAGAGACAATAAAAGGTTTTTTTTAACAGCATTTTTGATGTGCCAATTCCAGAATATATCAATGAGAGAGAGTTGACAGGATAGGGAAAAATGTATGCTACATTAATGTCCTTACCACTCTCAACATCAGAGGAGGCCATGGATTCTTCCACATACCTGGAGAAAATGTGCTTTCCTTGAAGTTTTGGCTTCAGGTGGCAAAGAGAATCAGAGTTGCACTGGTAGGCTGCTGCCCTTACTTCTGTGGAAAAGAAAGAATGTGTAAGTTTTTGCTTGGCCCAAGAGAGGGACCAGGCTACAATTATTTTGAAGGGGACATTACCCAGTAAGATTGCCCAAAGAGATCCCAACAAAGGAAATCTGTGCGGAGTTCACACACATAAGCTGTAAGCCAACTGTGGCCAACTAGAAAGACGTGGAAGACAGAACCTGCTGTACTGTCTGCCCCAAGGAACTACAGCAGAAATGGTTTAGAAAATCCTGAATATTCCATGAGCTTGTAGCTAAGAGAAAACCAAGGACAGATTATAACTCTTGACTGCCACTTAAGCATGTGCCTCTTTACCCTAAATCCTGCAGAGACATATAGGGAAGGAAGAGAGAAAGAAACCAATAAAAAACTATCACCTTCCCTCTTTCTGAAAGCCCAACCCAAGATTGAAATTATGTGATTAATTCTGCCAGGGACATCATAACCCAAATAAAACCATTTTTTAATCTAAGAGGAAGTTGGTAATTTTATCTAATAAAGTTCATAAACCCTTTGTGATATACCTGCTTTCACCCAGGGGAAAGAAAAGGATTATTTAGCAAAAGAAGTTTAGTTGCTTAGGGTTAGGTTTTAACAGGAAGTGGCAGAGAAGAATAAATTTGGCTTCTGCTTATTCCCCATCAGTTCAGTCTCACCACTCAATCAAAGAGAGCTGTAATTGGCAAACTTCTCATAATAAGGTTTTTGCATTTGTATTCTTCTAATCCTTCAGAATTGACATGGCAATGGCTGAAGTTCTTGAAAGCCAAGAAAAAATATTAAATTATATACACAGTTCCACACCTTAATTGCACTTTGGCTTCATACTGACATAACATATTTCCCCTGCCTTTGGTAGTACATACTGATTATTTCAGAAGCAATTTCAAAATTCTCTAAGTAAAACTGATAAAAGAATCTAATGAATTTCTCAAAAGCAGCCTGTTTCAAAGATGACTGTCATATCATCAAATATTTATTTTTTGCAACTTTACAGGCAGGAATGAATCATTCCTCACTTAGCATTACTTATGGAAGGAAATATGTAGCATTTTCGAGATCTGCTTTTGACAATGTTTTCAAGCTCTTACATTTAAAGTAAAATATAAATTTGGCAATGAACTGCAATGGTATTGACATTTTCCTATATTTTGAGAAGTAGCCTAAATGCAGGCATTCACACCACTTCTAAGGGAGCAAGGGTGTGTATCAGGGTCATTTCACAACAAATAGGTCCTTTCAGAAAAACTGAACTGAATAGATTTTCCAAATTCACAAGTAGAGTTTACTTTGTCACTTGCTACCCTAGGTCAAAAATAACATTGTCTCTATACCTAGGTAGGGTGACCATAATAATCACCTTTAAACCAAAACAAAAGGAAGACACTATTAATAATTACATAAGAGACAACATAGATCAACTAGGACTTTGCTGGACTAAGTGCAGGTATGGGCACCTCAGTTATAACTGACAGGCTATAAGTAAGTTTCCAAAATGTCTTCCCACAACAGCCCCCAAGCCATCAGTAATATACTCAAAAATAATTATCTTCAAGATTCTGATAAAATATATAATATCTATTTTTTCCTTACCTATTTCCAAATAATAAAGTTACAGACTTTCAAATATTTTCTTTATACACCATCTTATCATTTTTGCTTTGACAAACGTCATGTGTTGTGTTCATTTCCCTTCTCAACTTTCAAGCTCATATTGCCACACAAATAGCAAGAGCCTCATGACGTGGGTTACTGCTGCTTTTTAATTTCCATAATGGATGTCGGTAAATATCAAGGAGATGGGAGGGAAAATCTGCACTTTAGGCCAAGGTAGGGGAGCTCTGCTGCTTGTGCAGTCTTTTCACTTTACCAGATGACTTGGGATTTGGAAAATTAAACATTTCAAAAAGATTAAAAGGACTGGGGAAAATGATTTAATAATCATTACAATAATTTCCACAACCTACTTCACAGCAAGATGTGGGTCTCATTAAATTCAGCCACAGATGAGTGAGCCAGAAAGATGTGGTGAAGACCTCAGAACAAAGGTGACTTGCTAAAGTTATAAGCAAACAGAATAAAATCACTTTCCATCAGTTCCAAGTGAGCAAAGACACCGAGACAAATTTCTTGCATTGAAATTGTGCCTAATTACTTAATGGATTTGTTAGAGGGCAATGTTACCAATTTGTGGATATAAATGGTTTTCCCATTTCTTTCCTCACTGAAGGCCTTTATTGGTCATGAGCTTTTCAAACTGTACCCAAGGCTCAAAGCAGTTGGAACTCAAGCAGGAAATCACCATCCAAACAGAGTCCTAGAATTGATCTGTATCTCCCAAGACATTCAGGACCCTGTAGACACGGTGACTGGGAGCTCCATCCAGGCTTCTGCTAGCCTATGATCTGAGCACTGCTCAGTGAGCTCTTCACCCTGCACCAGCCCTTCAACACCAATGGGCTCCTTACCTTTTTTTTTTCCCCTCTCTCTCCTTATCACCTCTCTTAATTTTAATATGAAATAAGATAATACCCCATCCCTAGGATCACTCACCATTCTTTTTAAATGCCCATATTCTGTAGCTTCTCCCACTTCCCATAAGGCTTGTTCCAAGTCATCACGAAGCTCCTTGAGCCCAGCCAATCAGCAAGCACTCTTTTCTACTTATCAAGAAATGGCCCCCAATTCTTTCTCCTCCACCAACACAGGTCGTCATCCCCACTCTTGTAAACCCCCCTTCTTGCCAGTGCCTGCTATGCTTTGTGATGGGTCATCTCACCTCTTCTCAGTCATCCTCTGAGACTTGCTCTTGGCTACTTCTTTCCTCTCCTGTAACTTCAAGCTTTCCCTCTCTTCTGTCTCCTTTGCCTCCCAACTCCACAACCTGTAAACATGTGCAAGTTGCTCCCATCTTAAAACACACACACACCATCAAGTGAATAAAGAAAATGAAAAATCTCTTAATTCTGTTAAGTTTCCAGCTCTTTCCTTCTCATAACCCTAAAACCACTGTCATCCCTGGAAAATGCTTTCCTTTGTGTCTAAGAGAGCAGAGAGCATTCTCCAGTGATTATTTTTCCATCTCAAGGGCTACTGCTCAGGTCCTCTTCCCTCTTATCAACTCCTCTAAGGTTTGTGATCCTTGGAATACAACATTTTCCACACATACACTGGGCATGGCCTCAATTTCCTGCCCTCTTCTGGTAATTCCATTATATATATACATATATATATATGTATATATATTATATATTATATATTATATATATAATATATATAAATATTTATCCCTAGGATCACTATATATAAAAATATATAATACATTTATATGTCTTATATATATAAGATATATATATATGTGTGTGTGTGTATAATTTGAGTCGTCCTAAACCTCTTTTCTAAGGTTTAACCTTTTCCTTGCTGCTTCTACCTTGATGTAGCATCACAGATATCTCCAACTCAGTACGTTATAATGAAATTCATTCTTCCCCCATCAAACCTGTAGAACCCTCAAAGAGTATTCACCATTTCAGGATTGCCATAACCAGCAGTCCTGTCTCTAAAGTTAAGAGACTCACAAGTCATCCTAGATAATCTGCTTTAAATCATTTTTCTGCACACCCTAGTTTATCTCTGGCTATTTCTCCATTCCTTGGCATTGATTTAGCCCTATTTTCATGCTGCCTTGATCTCCTGCATTATCACCTTCCACTTGGGCTAATAAACTGACTGGTCTTCCTAACTCCAACCTTGCTCTTACAAACTCTTCTAAAGGAAGAGAAGGAAAAGTAAGCCAAGTATCTGATCTTTAGTTAGTATAAGTAGCCAAGTATCTGATCAGTTAGTCAGTGCTCTGATATTATACCCAACCATATCTATCACTGTTTCTTTGGGTTGAGAAAGCAAGGAGATTATCTCTCCTCCCTTTACCACCTTGATTATAGACATGAAACTGAGCAACCAGTTTTCTTTGTCTTCTGTTATAATCCAGGTAAGCTAGCCTGTGTTAGCCTTTGTTACTTGGTGCTGATGCTAGTCTCACCTGTCATATTTAGGCAAGGTCTGGGCATGACAATGTGGCACAGTAGTGTGCCCTGAGTTGAGGTCCCTACAAAGAATTTTAGAGTCTTCTAAGATTGATTTAAAATTGAGAGCAAAGAGGAGGAGTCAAGATGGCGGAGAAGTAGCAGGCTGAGATGACATCAGGTAGCAGGAGATCAGCTAGATAACTTATCAAACCATTCTGAACACCTACAAAGAGAAGAAAGCAACCATTCTAGAAACAGAAAATCGACCACTTTCTGGAAGGTAAGACCAGCAGAGAAGTGAATCCAAAGCGACGGGAAGATAGACCCAGGGGGGAGTGGCCAGCTCCCGGCAAGCAGTGGAGCAACGAAGCACAAAATCAGGACTTTAAAAAGTCTGCTCCATGGAGGGACATTGCTCCAGAGGCTAAACCGGGGTGAAGACCTCGCAGGGACAGCATGGCCTCAGGTCCCACGGGGTCACAGAAGGATCAGGGGTGTCTGAGTGTCACAGAGCTCACAGGTATTCAGGTATTAGAGCAGGGAAGCTGGCTACGGAGACAGAGCCGAGGAGTGAGCTCTCAACCCAGGTTACCTTGAACCGTAATCTGTGACACAGGCCGGTGCTCTGTGCGTGGGGTCCCCACAAAATCCAGAGAGACTCTAATCTGGAAGAGCTCAGGGATCTGCAGGGTTCAGAGACTCCAGGCGGGGCTGTGTGCCAGAGACAGAGACACTTGGTCACAGGCTGGGTGAGCTTGGAGCGCAGCCAGAGGCCAGTGAGATGGGAGTGATTGCACGCTTTTCTCCAAGCACGGCTGGAGGCCGGGGTGACACGAGTGACTGAGCGCTTTTCTCTGAGGGTGCACTGAAGAGTGGAGCCCCGAGCTCTCGGCTCCTCCAGGCCAGAGATTGGGAGGCCGCCATTTTCATTCCCGTCCTCCAGAACTCTGTGGAAAGCTTTCAGGGAACAAAAGCTCCAGAAAGCGAACCCAAGCTGATTACTTAGCCTGGCCCCTGGTAAGGGTGGTAAAATTCCGCCTGGGGCAAGACACTTGAAAATCACTACAACAGGACCCTCCCCCAGAAGATCAACAAGAAATCCAGCCAAGACCAAGTTCACTTACCAAGGAGAACAGCGGAATTCCAGAGGAGGAAAAAGCAAAGCATGAAATTCATGGCTTTCTCCCCATGAATCTTTAGTCTTGCGAAGTTAATTAATTTTTAAAAATTTCTTTTCTTATGCTTCTTTTTTTTTAATTTTACCCTTTCCTCTTTTAACGTTTTTTAACTAGTTTATCTTAATACCTTTCTCAAAAAAAATCTTTTTTGAACCTTCATTATTATAGTCATATTTTATCCCATTGTATTTAACGTTATTCTTTGTATACACATAGGAATTCTTCTTCTAAAAAATTGGGGGTACAACTTCTGATAGATCAAAATACACCCTAAATCTAGCAACAGGCTTGATCTAGTCTCCAGACCAAGCAAGGTCTCTCCACTTTTTTTTTTTTAATTCTCACAACCAATTTACCTTATCAACTCCTTTCTTAAAAATTTAAAAAAAATTTTTTTTCATCTTTATACTCATATACTCATATTCCATCCCTTCATTGTGTTTACCCTTATATATGTTTTTCATTCTTTAAAATTTTGGGAGGTACTTTCTTCTAAGAGACCAAAATACTCCCAAAATTAAGTGGGTGAGCCTGTTCTAGTCACCAGTCTAATATACATATATTTTTTATATATTTTTTCTTTATTTGTGTTCTTTTTTTAAATTTTTTTTGTGTGAACTACTTTTTGCCCCCTTCCTACCCCCCATGATTTCGTGTCTCTTCTGACTTGGTTAAAGCACATTTTCCTGGGGTCTTTGCCACCCTTTTAGTATTTCATTTGCTCCTTCATATATTCTTATATGGACAAAATGACGAGATGGAAAAACTCACCACAAAAAAAAGAACAGGAGGCAGTACCGAAGGCTAGGGACCTAATCAGTACAGACATTGGTAATATGTCAGATCTGGAATTCAGGACGACGATTCTCAAGGTTCTAGCCAGGCTCGAAAAAGGCATGGAAGATATTAGAGAAACCCTGTTGAGAGAAATAAAAGCCCTTACTGGAGAAATAAAAGAACTAAAATCTAATCAAGTTGAAATTAAAAAAGCTATTAATGAGGTGCAATCAAAAATGGAGGCTCTTACTGCTAGGATAAATGAGGCAGAAGAAAGAATTAGTGATATAGAAGACCAAATGACAGAGAATAAACAAGCTGAGCAAAAGAGAGACAAACAACTACTGGACCACGAGGGGAGAATTCGAGAGATAAGTGATACCATAAGACGAAACAACATCTGGGATTCCAGAAGAAGAAGAAAGAGAAAGAGGATCAGAAGGTATACTGGAGAGAATTATTATAGAGAATTTCCCTAATATAGCAAAGGGAACAAGCATCAAAATCCAGGAGATGCAGAGAACACCCCTCAAAATCAATAGGAATTGGTCCACACCCCGCCATCTAATAGTAAAATTTACAAGTCTTAGCGACAAAGAGAAAATCTTGAAGGCAGCACGGGACAAGAAGTCTGTAACATAAAATGGTAAAAATATTAGATTGGCAGCAGACTTATCCACAGAGACCTGGCAGGCCAGAAAGAACTGGCATGACATATTCAGAGCACTAAACGAGAAAAACATGCAGCCAAGAATACTTTATCCAGCTAGGTTATCATTGAAAATAGAAGGAGAGATAAAAAGCTTCCAGGACAAACAAAAACTGAAAGAATTTGTAAACACCAAACCAGCTCTACAGGAAATATTGAAAGGGGTCCTCTAAGCAAAGAGAGACCCTAAAAATAGTAGATCAGAAAGGAACAGAGACAATATACAGTAACAGTCACCTTACAGGCAATACAATGGCACTAAATTCATATCTCTCAATAGTTACCCTGAATGTAAATGGGCTATTTACATTGAAATAGAATGAAATAAACCCAATGAAAAGACACAGGGTTTCAGAATGGATAAAAAAACAAAACCCATCAATATGCTGCCTACAAGAAACTCATTTTAAACCCGAAGACACCTCCAGATTGAAAGTGAGGGGGTGGAAAACAATTTACCATGCTAATGAACATCAGAAGAAAGCTGGGGTGGCAATCCTTATGCCAGATCAATTAGATTTTAAGCCAAAGACTATAATAAGAGATGAGGAAGTACACTATATCATACTCAAAGTGTCTGTCCATCAAGAAGATCTAACAATTTTAAATATCTATGCCCCTAACATGGGAGCAGCCAACTATATAAACCAATTAATAACAAAATCAAAGAAACACATTGACAATAATACAATAATAGTAGGGGACTTTAACACTCCCCTCACTGAAATGGACAGATCATCCAAGCAAAAGATCAACAAGAATAAAATTCTTAAATGACACACTGGAGCAGATGGACATCACAGATATATTCAGATCATTCTATCCCAAAGCAACAGAATACACATTCTTCTCTAGTGCCCATGGAACATTCTCCAGAATAGATCACATCCTGGGTCATAAATCAGGTCTCAACTGGTTTCAAAAGATTGGGATCATTCCCTGCATTTTTTCAGACCACAATGCTCTGAAGCTAGAACTCAATCACAAGAGGAAATTTGGAAAGAGCACAAATACATGGAGACTCAACAGCATCCTTCTAAAGAATGAATGGGTCTACCAGAGAATTAAAGTAGAATTGAAAAAAATCATGGAAACAAATGATCATGAAAACACAACAGTTCAAAATCTGTGGGACACAGCAAAGGCAGTCCTGAGAGGAAAATATAAAGCAATACAAGCCTTTCTCAAGAAACAAGAAAGGTCTCAAATACACAACCTAACCATACACCTAAAGGAGCTGGAGAAAGAACAGCCAAGAAAGCCTAAACCCAGCAGAAGAGAAATAATAAAGATCAAAGCAGAAATCAATGAAATAGAAACCAAAAAAAAAAAAAAAAAACAATAGAACAAATGAACTAAAGTAGGAGCTGGTTCTTTGAAAGAATTAATAAGATTGATAAACCCCTGGCCAGACTTATCAAAAAGAGAAAGGACCCAAATAAATAACATCATGAATGAAAGAGGAGAGATCACAACCAACACCAAAGAAATAGAAACAATTATAAGAACATGTTATGAGCAACTCTATGCCAACAAATTTGACAATCTGGAAGAAATGGATGCTTTCCTAGAGACATAAAAACTGCGGAAACTGAACCAGGAAGAAATAGAAAATCTGAATAGACCCATAACCAGTAAGGAGATTGAAACAGTCATCAAAAATCTCAAACAAACCAAAGCCCAGGGCCAGCCTCTTCAACAAATGGTGTTGGGAAAATTGGACAGCCACATGCAGAAAAATGAAATTGGACCATTTCCTTATACCACACACAAAAATAGACTCAAAATGGATGAAGGACATCAGTGTGAGAAAGGAATCCATCAAAATCCTTGAGGAGAACACAGGTGGCAACCTCTTCAACCTCAGTCGCAGCAACTTCTTCCTAGGAACAATGCCAAAGGCAAGGGAAACAAGGGCAAAAATGAACTACTGGGACCTTATCAAGGTCAAAAGCTTTTGCACAGCAAAGGAAATGTTAACAAAACCAAAAGACAACTGACAGAATGGGAGAAGATATTTGCAAACTACATATCAGATAAAGGGCTAGTATCAAAATCTACAAAGAGCTTAGCAAAGTCAACACCCTAAGAACAAATAATCCAATCAAGAAATGGACAGAGGACATGAGCAGACATTTCTGCAAAGAAGACATCCAGATGGCCAACAGACACATGAAAAAGTGCTCCACATCACTCGGCATCAGGGAAATATAAATCAAAACCACAATGAGATACCACCTCACACCAATCAGAATGGCTAAAATTAACAAGTCAGGAAATGGCAGATGCTGGCGAGGATGAGGAGAAAGGGGAGTCCTCCTCCACTATTGCTGGGAATGCAAGCTGGTGCAACCACCCTGGAAAACATCATGGAGGTTCCTCAAAAAGTTGAAAATAGAGCTACCTTATGACCCAGCAATTGCACTACTAGGTATTTACCCTAAAGATACAAATGTAATGATCCAAAGGGGCACGTGCACCCTAATGTTTATAGCAGCAATGTCCACAATAGCCAAGTTATGGAAGGAACCTAGATGTCCATCAACAGATGACTGGATAAAGAAGAGGTGGTAGATATATACAATGGAATACTATGCAGCCATGAAAAGAAATGAAATCTTGCCATTTGTGATGACATGGATGGAACTAGAGGGTATCATGCTAGCGATATAAGTCAACTGGAAAAAGACAACTATCATATGATCTCCCTGATATGAGGAAGTGGAGATGCAATGAGGGAGGAGGGTTAAGGGGGTAGGAAAAGAATAAATGAAACAGGATGGGATCGGGAGGGAGACAAACCAAAAGAGACTCTTAATGTCATAAAGCAAACTGAGGGGTCGGTGGGAAGGGGTGTCGGGAGAGGGCAGTTGGGTTACATTATATGTTTATAAAAAAATAAAAAATTTTTTAAAAAATAAATAAATAAAATTGAGAGCAAGCCTTTGTTTCAATTTTCCATGAATTATTAACATGACAAGAGACCAGGAAATGGTAGAATAAAAGGAATACAAATGACCAAAATCATAAGAGAAGAATTCCAGAGAAGCAAGAATGTGTGTGGGGGTGGGGAAACCAGAGAATCCTTTCAGGAAAGAGGCAAAAATAACACACTTTATAATATTTTTAAAAAATATTATTCCAATATCTTAGAAAATTCTGGTAAGTGTGGTGGCTTTCTAACCTCTAGCCACCAACTGAATTACTACAGTGTTGGAAAATCTGTTTGGGGAAATCTGCTCCAACATTAAGTCCAGCTGGTCTCAATTATTATAAGCAGACTAAAGTATTGCTAAGAGACAAATAAGAGTTTGGAAGAAACCACTGGAAATGGGACGATCTGGTAATGATGACCACTTTAAAAGCTCCTGAATTCCTATTTCCCTACCATTGTCCCCACCTTTAAAACACAATAGGATAACTGGTCAGGTAGTGTCCCATGAAACCCTTCATCAGGTTAGAGATCATAAATCATTGCCCATCTTGCTAGAGCAAGAGAGGAGGGATTCGGAAGTCAAAAAGCCAGTATCTGTATATAATGTGACACAATGAAAATGTGAACCTAAGCTTGAGTTTGAACTGTTAACATCAGTACCTCTCAGATAGAGGTGCTGACCTCAGACAGAGTTGTCCCAACAGAAGAGATACTTAGAAGTCTGCAAATCAGTCCTTAACCTGTGCTGTCATGTACCAACAAAGAAAGCTCTTGATTCTGTGGTTTTACTCAAGGGAAATAATAAAAACAAAACAAAAATTTAGACTCTGGTGCTGACAGATGATCTGTAACCTAATTATATCCTTAGTCTCATTGCATAAACAAACTGAAGGTAAGAAATTTTAAAAAAAGAACTTGACTAGATCCATATAGCTGGTAAGAATATGGTTATGGACCACCTTGAATCAAGAGCTAGTTCTACTACTTTCAGGACAGACTCATGCTTGGGGCACCTGGGTGGCTCAGTAGGTTAAAGCCTCTGCCTTCAGCTCAGGTCAGGATCTCAGGGTTCTAAGATGCTCAGCAGGGAGCCTGCTTCCTCCCTTCTCTCTGCCTGCCTCTCTGCCACTTGTGATCTCTGTCTGTCAAATAAATAAATAAAATCAAAAAAAAAAGAAAAGACAGACTCATGCTCTAAGGAGGGGGAAAAATTTATACAGAGATGCCAGCTATGACTATGTATTCTAACATATATGAGAATAATCCACTGTGAACCTTACTCAGTTTCTAGAGGAAGTTTACATGCTCCAAGCCAAATCTTGCCGACAGAAAAAAATTTAACCTGAATTTTAAATAAGCTAAAATATAAATGCTGGGAAATTTTACATAAAATACCAGTACATGGGGTTCTCTTGAAAAATAAGCAGGTCTGGTGAGTCAGGGCTGTCATTTCTGCATGAAAATCTTTTCTTGGAGGTAATTACTGACTATGCCATTAATGCAGTATGACGCTTCCATGTGACCCCTAATATTTTTCAGCTCACCAGACCAGGGTTCAAGTTCGCTGTATCTCTACCATATTTAAACATCTGCTTCCTTAAGCATTTCAGGAGTGCTTTAATTTATTCAGAGTTCCACCCTTTTGGGGAGCAACAGGTGTTTTAAATTGATGTGGAGAAAAAAGTCATGATAAAGTAACAGAAAGTGAAGGGAAAGAGCAAGCATGTCTGACTTCAAGTTGATATCTATTCAGGAAGTAATGGGGCAAGGTAGAAAGTAGAAATACCATTGAGATCTAATGGGAAAAGTGTAGTTGATTCTACTCACTAATTGCAGGGGTAAGACAGACACATGATTAATGCAGACAGAGCTCCCAAGAATATTGTCCCTGAATCCCAGTACAGGATGTGGCACATAGGGGCTTCCCCAGCCTTCTGAACCATCAGCACAGTCTGCATTGTTTTTTTGTTTTGCTTTGTTTTTCAGTCTCCATTGTTTTTCATGAGAAAAACCTTTCAGATTTTACAGCATTTTCAGCAAACCCCCCAACCAAAAGTAATCATTTAGACACTTAGAGTTAGGAAAGATGTACCAATTTTCAAGTGAAATGATTCTGAAAACACAATCATGAGCTTCAGTTCTGCTGGGAACACCATGAGATATGACAGAAAAACTATTGGGATAATTTGAGTTTTTGCCTAAATATGTTTTCGGTTTGCTTATACAAATGTAGAAGTAAAATGATAAATTATAGGAGGAAACTAGTAAATGGATTTTTAAAACATGTTTTATAGAAAAGGTATTTATTTTACATTCTTACAGAAGAAAGACACCCTAAGAAATTGATGTCTACTTTATGTCAGATATATTCTTCAGAAACTGTCATATCATCTTGGGATTTAAACTTTCTGCTTAGTATCAAATGAATGAATTATTGATATCACCTAGCAACTGCCTTTCCTTTTATCCTGCTTCACATTTGTCACTGCAGAAGACCAAACTTTGTTCATCATCATAGGGAAAATGTGTTAAAATGTATTCATTAGAATTGTACTAATTTGCAGCCAACTATTTGGGATTTGTTTTTCTAAACTGATGATCTGGTTAATTCCATCACTAAATGTTATTAATATTTAAATTATATTAATTCTGTCTCAATATTTGACAGTTCCCAGTAAGGTGAATGGTAACAAATTGTTTCAAGTAATGGGTAATTTTTAAGAGCAGCAATATAAATCAAAGTCCATTTCTTATATTAACTATTATTTCCAGTTTATCATTTTAGATATTGAATACTTTTACACTTAATATTTATACACAAACACACATACACACACCCACAATGGCATCAGATTCAGATGGTGAGATTAAAGGAACCATGCCAATGATTCAGAGCAGCAATATAAATCAAAGTCCATTTCTTATATTAACTATTTATCCAATTTATCATTTTTAGATATTGAATACTTTTACACTTAATATTTACACACAAACACACATACACACACCCACAATGGCGTCAGATTCAGATGGTGAGATTAAAGGAACCATGCCAAAAGCATTTATAGAACAATGCTGACTTGATAGAGCCAGAGATTTCTTCTTAAAGGGAGCAAGATCCTGGTACAAGTTTAAGCACAGATCTGTCTTACAAATAGAAAAACTTTAAAATTTCATAAAATAGAGGAACTGAAAAGTGGGTCAGTTGTCAGTAATGTATTAATTTTTCAACACAGGAATTTAATACTCTTACACTTTTTTTCCGATTTCCTTTGAAGTTAATAGCAGCCAAAATGGAATAAGTTTGAATATAGAATCAGCATATTGCATTTGTTAATGCAGAGGATTTGGAGTACAAAGGAAATTAATGAGTCCTTTAAACTAACACAATTTTATATTTTGCTTTGAATGTGTAGTCGCATTGGAAGGCGGCGTTTGTGCTAAACTGGTAAAAACAAGAAAGACAGCAAGTAGCAGGGTTTCTGTAGTTCAAAGAAATTCCACAGGGAGCCTGCTTCAAACAACAAAATCCCTATTCCTCATTACCCGTGTCTAGTAGCAAGCCCTATTATTTGGGGGGAGTGGATAGCAGGGGGGCACACCAAAGCAGGCTATGCAACAAGGTAACATTCTAACTTAGGAAAGAATATCAGAATTCTGACATGTGTCAGATATCAATGAAATATTCTGAGTATCAGTCATACTACCATACATTGTCAGCTTTATTTCCATAGCGACTTCACTACTGATATCATAGTTGGTTATAATAAATTCTTTATTATCTTGCAGTATATATCAAATATACCTCTTTCTGGCTATCAGTATTAGGATCACATCTCTTACAAAATCATTCCTTTTGAATAAACCAACATTGTCATATTACAACTCCTTTTGACCGTTATGAGGCCAAGCTATGGGACAAAAACTGTTTGAATGGCTTGAATGGCTTGAAAGAAGTTATTACTTTCCTGGCGATCCCTTCTTTTACATATTAAGAAATAGTTTTAGGTTGATATTTTACATATATTCAGGAGATCTGTACTTCATATGAAGCATCTTCTCTTGGTCCAAGTCCTAAATTAACCCAATCTATTACTGATTCCAAGAGTACTGATCCTCCTTATTGGAACATTCTAGCTTACTGGATTATATTTCATTCAGGAGAGCCACCACTGGGATTCATTTCTAAATGTATACAACCCAGGAAGAAGAGGAAACCAGGAAATCACTCTGCTTGTTCTTATTTATCTCTTGTCCTGGCCTAAATTAGTGATCAGTTATTTCTGGCTAACTTCACATTAAATCAAATACTCTTTATTCTACAATTAGACATTTGGCTTTATGTATGGGGCATCCAATAACACAGTACAATGAACCTTCGTACTTTTTTGAGAATCACCTAGAAAAACTAATACTAATGCCTGGGGCTCCAACTCCAGAGATTCTGAGGCAAGTGGTATAGCATAGGACCCAGCACCCAAATGGTGATGGTACTCAACTGTATGGTAATGGATGGTAAGGACACTTACAGTCGTGATCACTTTGTAGTGTATACACATACTGAATTATAATGTGATACATCTAAACTTACATAATGCCATATGCCAATTTTACCTCAATTAAAAAAAAGAAGAAAAATATTTCCTAGCTCAGGATAAACAAGATGACCAAACTAAAGCTATTGGTTTTAACAGTTAACCAACATGACTTTCAAAGAAAAAAAATAAAGTTGTTTCAAGAAATTCAAATAATATAATCTTCACAAGAATTGTCACTGTCAAGTTTCTGTGTGTCAATATAACTCAGAATTATAAAATTGACCTTACTGATACATACTTTTTAGAACTAAAAAGAAATAGCAGGAAAAACAAAGTTTTATTCAAATTCACTTGTGAATGTATGTTCTTCTCCCCCAAATACCAGGCCACTCTTTTAATCACACAATGAATAGGAATAAAGGAAGTTTAAAATGATTTTACATCCTAAAGTAACATCTTAGACATTGTATCAACATGAACTGCCTTACTATCAGCTGATAAGACTAATATAACTGTTTAGACCACAGAGAGATACAGACTCAAAAACTCACAAAGGTGATGAATCTTGGTTCTAAGAGTCTTAGAGAAAGCTCACATCTGAAAGCTGTACCAAAGTCAAAGACACATTCCAAAGAGAATGCAGTAAAGACTTAAATTTGGATACCTATGATCAACAAACCTATCTGAGAGCTCTCAAGGGGTAGGAATTTACAGATCAATGAGAAAAAGTACAAAGCACCCAGGTTAATAGACAGAGCAGTCAGTGTTAATATTCACTGCAAAAGGGAGATATTTGCTTATAGCTTCTGGAGCTGAGTAATAATGACCTTTATAACAACAGAAATAGAATATACAAAGTAGCTCCAATAAGCCATTATCTTCATTATTACACCAAATTCTCACTCAAGTCCTGCTCATCAAATGAACAAATTGTTTCTGGAAACTCATCTCCCAAGCACCAGGGATCCCCTCGGTCAAAGCAAAGCTGAAAATCTACAGAGCTTCAGGTTTACAACAGGTAGGTTTAACATCTATAATGTTAATTAAGTCATAACTAAAACAGTAAGAGTTAGTGATCCAGATATCCCTACATGTCAACTACCATTTATTCTAAGTTGCACTATTTCCTTTGTATCATTTTGTCTTCCCTTAACATTCTCTGTTCTCCCAAAGAAGAGTAAAGTAGAAGCTGAGGTGCAAGGATATTTTAGATTTCCTTGAGTGATTGATTTTCTGCAAAGGGCAAAGACCCTACTTTCTTACACTCCAAGGACCTGTTCATCTGTGTGCAAGGCTCAATGACTTAGCACAGCAAGTAAATCAGGATAGATCAGTACTGACATATTCTACCAATGTACTCTCCCCATTAAGGAGGGGTTCTGCAAACACAGAAACCTCCAAGATACCTAAGTCATCCCAGTCTGAAAGACTCCAAGGTAGCCTTTGGTTTCACACTCCACAGGATTCATTAATTCTTACTAAGCCCCTTAGCTCCTCTTCCCAGTCTCCAGAGACACAAAACAAACAGACTAGTTCATGGGGTGACATTTTCTAGCTTCAAAGAACTCTACTAAAAGTTGAAGCATATTTTGAGGCAAAATCCACCTGGCTTACCTAGAATCACTGGTACTCATACTTCCTCCTCAGAACCACCCAGAATAAATCCTATTTTCAGTAGGACTTGAAGTCATTCCATGAGCTTGTGTAAGTTCATATTCATAGCTCCTCAGCTACTACCTTGAGACACCTAAGGTAACTCACCTCTCCTTCAACACAACCCACTATGTCCTCTTCTCTCCTCAAGGACAATGCCCAAAATGAATACAAAGCAAAGTGTGGTACAGGTGATGAACATTCAGTCACTGAAACCACAATCTACGTGAGACTTCTATCAAAAAGAGTTCACTTTTACTTCTCCAGTAAGTTTCCACTTAAACACTTTGCCCATAATCTACCTAAACAGTGGATTTCTTTTTTTTTTTTCTTTTTCCTTCCTTCACTTTTGCATCTACATTCAGAAATAGCCAAAATCAACATTTGCTCTAAAAGTTCCTACAAAAAATTCTTATGATTTGCTTCTGGCCTGTACATTTTCTCAGTTGGTACTTCTTGCCTTGGCAGCAAGAGAACTTGCAAAAGCTTGAAGTTTTTTCCCCATAGCAACATGACCAAATTAGTCTCAACTACCTTAAAATGGAGGAAAATCTGATGTCTATTACGGGAGATACAGTTTTCCTTCAAACTTTAATTAAACTTGATTCTCAGAATTTGTCTGCAGAGTCCTGTGTTAAAATACTGCATATACAGATCATAACTTTTTATTATTCTTTCAAATATCACTCAATACAGTAGTGGAAAAATCCATTTTTGTTGTTTCTGAATTCTCAAATCAATCGTTAGATTTAGAACCACATACACCCTGATGGGAAAAGAGACTTTTTTTTTCACACTTTGATTGAATACTCTCATCAGAAATGAAATGGGTATTGGTCTCTAAGGAGGAAATTCTGGAATCATACCAGACTGATCTATCTTCCCCGGTGCTTACATTGTAAGGAGCTAAATGCACCACAGTATTAGAATAAAATGAATTATGCAGGACCTTTGACAGACAGCATGTGTAATTTCTTCTTGAAAAACTCTTCACATCATTCTGTTCCATCTTTGATTATGTGCTAGTTATGCTGAAAATAAGTAACCCTTCAAATGTTTTAAAACATGCATACATATGGATTGCATAAAATTAATACCTTTACCTTTACAAAAATCATTCCAGGAGCACATTTGCCAGTAAAATTTATTTAAGGCAGTTTCGGCACTTCCACTAAACTCTATTTTCAGTGGTTTATAATGTGGTCATAAAAATTCATTCCAGACTAAAATTCGGCACCAAGGAAAATGTGCTTTACACTTTTTAGATAACCATTTCCTCTTCTTTCATTTCTCATGACTGATTAAAAAAAAAAAAGTTTCCACCAAGTGTTTTCAAAGTTGAGACATTAGCCAAAGATATCAAAATCACAACTGGAAAGCTAGTCATTTACTCCTTTATTTGCAACTTTGAACTTCCATCTCCCTCCCTTTTCCTCCTTGCTTGCAAAATAAGACAAACAGAATCAAAAATGTATGCCATAAGTCTCCATGCTGAAAGACTATACATCAGAGTCTGCAAGGTACTATGCTTCAGGAAGTTGGTATGGGAACTATCTAGCTCTGACTGGTACGGCAAAGACCAAAGTGCTTTTACAAAAAGACTCAAGCTCAATCTTGTTAACATGAGCCACTACTTTATGGATAGAAAAAAAAAATCATAGATGTTTATGGTTCACAGAAGGAATAAGATCATTTTTCCAGGCTTCTGTGATTCTTGCTTTGAAATTAAGTTAAGATGGGTGTCGGCTACAGTGGATATACCTGCCTAAACCCACACCAATTCTGGGATACAGAAGTCTGTTGGACCCACTCTTTCCCTAAGACCCCCAGAGGTCATCAAATCCTAAGCATAAAACTAAAGGTATGATTCAGAATTCTTGTCTGTTTAGTCCCTGGTTCACTTACTGTCTCTGGACAATCAAAGATTTTGTTCTGCTTGTTTTTGTTTTGTTTTGTTTTTTAACTGCCAAACCCTTTCTATTCCAGATCCTTGGGAGGATCTGAGCCCAACTGGGAAATAACCAAACCTGTAATTTTAAAGATTGCTCCCACCACCTGACCTCAGGTCATCCTTAGGACAACTCTGTTTGGGAGATTTTCCCAGGGTGTGTCTGGAATCAGAGAGATGAAGCTTGTAGGGTCAGAGGGAGACACGGAACTCTGGTTTCCTGATTAACGTGGCTGGAGGACTTTGGGAGAGAAAAAGTCGTCCCCCCCCACTCCATTCCATTGAAGGGAAACCAGAACAGCCTCTGGTTTCCTGCAATCCCAGTCTGAAAATCTCCAGCAGTGTACCCCAACTGATAAAACAGGTTTCTGTGACAACTTCCAACCAGAAAAAGACCCATGGGAAGAGAGGCTTAATCAAATGCAAACCAGAAACACAGCAGGAAAGCAAAAGCCACCATCACAGACCCAGTATTATTCTTTGGTGTTTCCTGTGCCCAGATAAGATTGAGAAATGAAGGTTCCATCCCATTTGAAATGAAACAATTTTGAAAAGTTTACTGAAAATAAAGAAATTAGATCATATGTTTTTACTACATCAGTAACTACCAGATTTAATCTATATGTGAAACAGCCTGATTATCTCCTTTCCCCTCCTATGAACCACTCTAAAGGAGCATGTGAAAGTCAACAATGGAGTTTTTCTTCTCATGATCTGACGCGAGACTTTCAAAGACAGACCATTGAGGCAACCATCTCTAGTTTCTAACCATTCTTTTAAAGCCCTGCTTTTTGTTGGTTTTCTTCTTTTTTTAGTATTTCTATATTGCCAGTTAAAGTCCTGTTGTGGGGGGGTGGGATAAACATAGTTGAAAAATTTCCCTTCTTTGTTGAAATTGGTGGGGAGAACACATTCAAAAGGAAAAATACAGAACAGATTCATCTCTGCTTTTATTTCTGCTTAATGTTTTTCTTCCATAAAAATGCCCATTTTTATGTAAACAACTTTGCTTCTCAGTTACCTTCCTACTAGACAAAGATGTCATTAATTTTCAAATGTCTTTCCTTCTCTCCTTAGGCAGCAAACTCCTGGGTGCCACTTTCAGCCACGTACTAGAAGTGAATATTAATTTAAATAATGACAGGAAATTGGTTTTCATAATCTTCTCTGCAGAGTGGAAAACAGAAAGGAAAATCCATGCCATACTGCAGATGGAAGGGAGCATTTGGGCCCTTCTCCCAGTTCCTGTGTTCTGTGGTTTTATCACCTCAGGCTCCCTATGGATACCCTGAGGGAAAAATATATACAAGGATGAGCCTCTTTTCCCAACCCCCCAAAAAATATATGGAGCCTTTCTGTTCCTATGTCTGACCCAGTGGAAAATAAGGATTCTTGCCTTGTTAGACTTCATTGAATAATGCATGCTTCCATCATATTTAAATGTTTCTCCAGTAAGTTTTCCTTGTGGACACTAATGGTGGTCGCCAATGTCAAAAGTTCATTTCTCAATAGTTTTTTCACTGTCCTCAGACTAATAATTTTTTCCCCTCTGAGTCCTATCAGTTCTGGAGAGACTTCCTTCAAATTACCAAGCCAGTGCATAATAAACATTTGCTGAATACATTAACAACTACCTTGTAAATGTTCCGAATTCCTGTTAGACAACTTGATGGCTCTCTTCCACAATTTAACTGTTGAAATAATACCTTGAAATCTAAAGCTATCTAATAAAGGCCAAAGGCAGCATCATGGAATGTTAGACACTCCCCAGGATCTGTCTCTGGTGATTGAGTCAGCTTTGTATCCCACTTCTGGGTCCTTTGAAGACAAAGCTCCATCCAACCAAAGTGACTTAGTTTATTCACTATTTTATATTGATGTAGCCTTCCGTATTGGCCCCTGCTACTTACTCATTGTAACTGAAAGGTTGTCCTTTGCCCAATCCATCTGGAAGACTCCTATTTTTCTTTCATAATCTGACTTCAGTCCCCTAGAACGCCCTCCCCTCCTTTTCCAGCCCCTACTTGGATGTGAAGTCAGTTGTTTTCACATCTGTCCACTAGGGGTCTGCTGCTTTATCTGGGGTGTTCCCTGGGCCTGCCTCCGTGTTATCTATACAAATGGCTGGCACTCAAGGACTCCCTGAATGTACTTTGTGTAAACAGCTCAGGAAAGCAATGTCTGAGTGCAGTCTTCATGATCTGTACCACTTGGACTAACGTTAACATGCGTTATTATAGAACGGACGCTGGCACACAGTGAAATTAACAAATAATGAGATGAATGGTTTCTTCTGAGTGTTTTTTTTTTTTTCAGAGTAGTCCTAATTATGTTCAACATAAAATACGACTTTCATATATCACACAGCCAGATGGTTAAGATAAATAGCACCAGCCCCCCGACATCGGGAGAGAAGTCCTGACTTTCCATCTGCCACTGACCAGGGTGAATTCTTCTGAGCAAGCATCTTGACTTCCCTGGATTTCGCTTTAATGTGGGAGTCACAAGATACAAACCTGGAAACCCTGTTCCTCTGACATTCAACACTTCTGCCATGAGAAAGCTTCTGTGGATCATGGGCAGCCCTTTTTCTGTGTGTTCACCCTTACCTGAGTACCTACTACATGCCGGACACAGTTAAGCAATTAGATCTATAGAACTGAAGGACCACCACCAGCACCACCTCATCTGAACCTCCTAACAACCCAGTTCAGTAGATGCAACTATTCCAGCTCCCCTGTGAGGAAACACCATCTTTAAGTCATTAAGTAACTTGCTCAACCTCACGTATCTGATAAAAGTAACAGAGCTGGGACTGAAATTTAGAGATTTGGAAGTATATGCTTTTCCAATCCAATGAAGCAGTTTCCATCTGGTTATAGTTAAAAAAAAAAAAAAATACCAAGAAAATTTAAAAAAAATACCAAGAAGCAATGCTGCTGTGCAGTAGAAGGAAATAGGAATACTTCCATTATATAAAATATAATGAAGGTAAATGAGGTTCTTGACCGGGTAATGAAATAAAATCCTAAGACTTTTTTTTTTTTTTTATGAAGAATCCAGTTTTGGGGTGAGTTTCACTTTCTGCTTCCCCAGGGTCAAAATGCTGCTAATTCTGTTACAGAATGTTAAAAAATAAATGAGTGAATGAATGAACAGGGATGTGAATTATTCACTTTTTTTCCGTATCATGTTTTTTTCTACATTGATAATCGTTCTCGGAAATCAGAACTTCAACTGACAATAGGATTGTACCGACATATGTAGAGTGAGAGACTGAGGCAAGTCTCTGATCCTGAAAGCAAGCACGAGGGCCATGTATATTTGGGAGCAGTAGAGGCACACAGGCTTACATTATTTAATCTCAAACATCCACCTTTCAATTCACTTTCCATGCATACATGCAGCTCATGTGCCTGAGCCCTGGCTATCCTTTGGCTGGCTCCTTGAGATAATGTAAGTAAAAAAATATTAATGAGGTTTGAAAGCAACGTTCTCCCTGTATGCACCATCAGGAGCAAGCCACAGAAAGAAATAGGAAGGCACTATGCAATTCTATCTGCAGGAAGATAAAATGGTCAAAGATTTTTTTGTTTTGTTTTATAAAGGCACTCCAACTCTCACCAAAAAAAAAGAAAAAAGAAAAGAAAGTGGGTTTTTTAAAGCTTTTGCTATGCTAAGGAACACCTAATATATCACTATAACTATGAGCAGAGAGCAGGAGAGAAGAGAAGGGGTCATAGCTATCTATCAGCCTCTAAACAAACACGTCCAAGTTGCTACAGGAAGCGTAGGACATAACATCAAGGCATAGGTGTGCTGGAGTGCGGCCGCTCCCTCCTTAAATTAAAAACTGGAGATTGATATTATACCCACTTCTTATGCTGCCACCTGTCCATCTTCTGTCTTTCAGCCTGGGAAAAAGAAAATCACTTGATTTTTCAAGCCGTGAAGGAAGATAATGCTTCCTTTTTAATTTTCTACAGACTAGAATATTCTAACGGGGTAATAAAAACCTTATACTCTTTGGATTGTGAAGGATATGATCACATTGTTCCACCAAAACTGTATGAAAATCTTTATCCATAGGGAGAACCATCACGAAGTCCATGTGCCCTCACAAGGTTACTCCCAGACTTCCACTGGCTAAAGCTCAGGGCACTTATCTGGTATAAATCCTCTTAGATAATCCTTATTAGTAATGACAACTATTACATAGTAACCAGCCAATTAGAAAATAGAACTTCAAGTTTATTGATAGGTATTTTAATAATATTTACAACCATAATACTTGAGAACTGGATCTATATTTGGCCACAGAGCTTCTGCCTGTATTTCCATAAATTTACTATTACTATCCAAGAATGATCTGTCCCAGGAAGATGAAATTACAAATAACTTTATTGTCTATTTCAGGAACTTTCTGGAAATCCATTTACCTAACCTATTCAAGGAGGCTCCATCAGAATTATACCTCACTGTAGAACAACAGATAGCTCAGCTGGGCTTTTCCAACAACTGTTTAACCTTCAATCCTTATTTTAAAACTTTCTGTAGGCCCTGTTCACCAGTTCTGAACTGTTACATATCAGAATGTGCACAATCCCATTAAAGTTCTGTCCCTTCTGACCCATGTGGGAATACGTGCCTTAAACCACCTGTAAAAAATATCCCTTTATTATTCAGGATGCTTGCTGCATTCCAAGTGTTACTAATCACTCATCACAGTGGTGGTCTCCCTTGTTGGAAGAACAGGATATTTTATGTTCCTCTTTGGGGACTTACCTTCATCTATTAGCTATAGGTGGAAGATAAATATTCTACTTTTTCAACAGATTTTAATAGTAAAATTATGAGAAACGGATCATAATTCCATACTTCTGGTGTCACGTGTGTTCTGGTTCCCACCGAAGTTAAACTACTTGACGGTTGGGTGCAGGGGAATCCATCTAGTTTTGCCTTCTAATTGTATAGTTTCTTTTCTCAACTTACTATGGTTAGTTGAAACAACTCATTTGTGCCTGAGTAAAAACTTGTCAATTAATTAATATGGACAAGTAAGTTGATGTCTATAGGAAGAGCCACTAAATCTTTTAAGATAAATTCAGAGTTGTCATTAGAGGAGAGTAAGTACATCTAGAAGAACATTTCTAATGTGAAGATTTTAACATAGAATAGAGCTAAGCCTGAAATAAGTCAATCGGAGAAAGACAACTATCATATGATCTCCCTGATATGAGGAAGTGGAGATGCAACGTGGGGAGTTTGGGGGGTAAGAAAAGAATAAATGAAAGAAGATGGGTTTGGGAGGGAGACAATCCATAAGAGACTCTTAATCTCACAAAAGAAACTGAGGGTTACTGGGGGGAGGGGGGGAGGGAGAAGGTGGTGGGGTTATGGACATTGGGGAGGGTATGTGCTATGGTGAGTGCTGTGAAATGTGTAAACCTGGTGATTCACAGACCTGTACCCCTGGGGATAAAAATACATTATATGTTTATAAAAAATTTTAAAAATTAGTTTAAAAAAAAGACCTAAAAAAATAAAATAAAATGAAATAACTATTTCAAAACAAAACAAAAAAAAGAATAGAGCTAAGCATTTAACTGTCATTCGTTCTTGATGCAGTTTGAAAAACATTTTAAGTGACTAAATTAAAAGATAATTATTATCATTAAATATGCATTTTAAAAATTAGTACAACATTAAGATATGGTCCTAATGATTATCCCAACCTATTTATCTACAATCAGAGACAGATGAATTACTGATTTTTAAAACTCCTTTTTCTGAGTCCTTGTTCAAAAATCAGTTTGGGTTTGGTTGAAAATATCAGTGAGTCTCTTCTGTTTCCCATTTCCAAATGAATTCCTATTAGTTCTTTTTTTTCTACAAATGGAAAATCCCAAAAGGGAGTGAGCAGATGGTCAATGGAATTGAATTGATTTAAAATTTTTATTTATTGCAAAATATGCAATGATTAAATATGCAAAGGTAAGGGATAACCTAATATGACTGACAAAAGAGTCCTGCTTGTTTTAAAATATTATCCCCACAGTACTGTATCATCTACACCATCTTGCCAGATTCCAGAAAATGGTCAAAAGAGCTATGTAAAGGGGTAAAACCATTCTATTATATTACAAAAGCAGGTCCAAATAAGGAAGAGGATTTAAGAGGAAGAGAAAGAAATCATCTTTGAAAACACTTTCTAGCTCTTTGTATTGAAATATAGTTGTCATACAATATTATAGCAGTTTCAGGTGTACAACACAGTGATTCACTATTTATATACATTGTGAAATGATCACCATAAGTTTACTCACCATTTATCCATACAACGCTATTGTAATGCTACTGACTCTATTCCCTATATTGTCCATCGCTATGACATACATTTCATAGCAGCAAGCTTACACCTCTTAATTTCCTTCACCTATTTTGCCCATCCTCCTCCACCTTCCTCCTCTTCTGGCAACCCACTAGTTTATTCTCTATATGTCTATTTCTCTTTTGTTTGTTCATTTGTTTTGTTTTGTTTTTTAATTCCATGTATCAGTGAGATCATACAGTATTTGTCTTCCTCTGGCCAACATATTACACTAGGTGTAATACCCTCTAGATCCATCCTGGACAACATTTCATTATTTTTCATGGGCAAGTAATATTCCTTTATGTGCATGTATGTGTGTGTGTATGTGTGTGTGCACACACACATACACACACACCACATTGTCTTTATCCACTCATCTACTAATGGGACTCTTAGGTTGCTACCCTATCTTAGCTACTGTAAATGAGCAAGATACGAAAACATACTTTATCTCTAACTATGTACAAAATTAAAGGGATAAAAAACATGATTTGCTGATGTAGAGTATGCAGTAGGTAGTTCATTAATTGTTATCAAATCTCAAGACAGTGATTTTCCACTAGAAAGCAGAGGAGAGGGCATTACTTGGATTTCTCTGTATCACAAAGCCTGGCACAAAACAGGCAATATATAAATGTTCTCAAAGAAGTATCTGTTAATTAGCATACAACTCTGACATACTCTAGTCCTGTAGGTAGTTTATATTTCCAAAGAAAATCTTGATTTTTTACCATTCAAAATGTTGTGCAAAAATTTTTCACATGTAACTCAGATCAGGTAGTCTTACCTAAGTAGTACAATAACAAAGGATTAGACTAGAAGCTGGCAAATTTAGGCCTTTGTCACTATTAACCTTTTCTCTTAAGTAAGGCTTACCTCTCTGAGGTTCACTTTTCTCTCCTATCAAGTTTGGACAAGAGACCAACGTTCAGCTTTCTACAAAAGGGACTGGCTCCTGAACTCCAGTGGAAATGTGGCTGTTTCAGAGTCAAGTGTTATCAGAAGTGACAGTTTGGTGTTTTTATTATTGGTACCTCAAGTGATTTTTAATTACCTCTAAAATTAAGATTCTCTAGATTCTTCTAGTAGCCAAACACAACATGTACAGCTTAGTTTCTATAGGATAAAATATCCATGTTCAAAATTACAACCTAAAATCTATAAATGCAACATTCTATTATCTGCAATTGCATATAATTTCATGCAGCTCTTCATCAGCAGAATTTATACCTAAACCAGTCAAAAAGCATAAAAGCTTTTCCTAAACATTAGTGACATAATCAATTAAAATTTTATCCTATTTGCTGAACTCTACTTAGGAGACTTTCTTAAAATGAACTATTATTTTGGCATTTTAGAGGTGCAACACAGGTTAAATCTACAGCATTTAATAACATATTCAGTTAGTATTATGACTATGTGATAGGATAAAGTGAAAAAAATTAATCATTTTTTATGAGCTTTTTGTTTGTCTTACCTAAGAGAAGGTCACTCTTGACTCCAGAATATTGTAATCAGTGAGTAAAACGTGTACTTTTGTTCAGACTTCTACTCATGAAGTCTTTTCTTGATTTAGCATTTTATGTTGAAATGTGTATTTTTAAAAACAATACTCCTCAATTTATTAATATGTACATTTCAGAACAAAGAACTCCCCTGTGGTCTAATAGCTGTTTTTTTTTCCTTTTTTTTAAAGATTTTATTTAATTATTTGACAGAGAGATCACAAACACAAGTAAGCAGAGAGGCAGGCAGAGGGGGAGAGGGAAGAAGCCTCCCCGCTGAGTGAGAGCCTGATGCGGGGCTCGATCCCAAGACCCTGACATCACGACCTGAGCTGAAGGCAGAGGCTTAACCTATTGAGCCACCCAGGTGCCCCTGTGGTCTAATAGTTTAAAAGAAAAAAACAACAACATGTATTTTTGTTTGAATGAATAAATATACTTTTTCAAACTGACATAGGAGAGTTATAGTTTAATGACTCTATACTCTAACTCAATTCAAAAGATCCTGAATACCTCTACAGGGTGGGTGCTGATGTGGCTCACGTCACAAGGATGCATTTGCCTGAATGGCTTAGCAATTTAACCACTAAGAAGATCTGATGTGTAAAAGCACCTGGGTAACTCAGTCACTTAAGCGTCCGACCCTTGATTTCGGCTCATGTCATGATCTGATGTTTGTGAGATCAAATCCTACATCCCGCTCCATACTCAGCATAGTCCGCATGAGATTCTCTCTTGCTCTTTCTCTGCCCCTCGCCCTACTCTCTCTTAAGCAAATAAATAAATAAATAAAATCCATTTATTACATGTGTTAAATAATATATTATATAATAAAGATTAATATATAATATGTAATATTAAAATATAATAATAATATATAATAAATAAAATCTTTTTTAAAAAGTAAGCCCTTCTTCATCAGACTGAGTTGGAGGATAGAAGGAAAGACCTGGAGATAGACTCAGTTGATTTTAAACTCAAATCTAACAAACCAAAGAGGGTACTCTTGAAGATACTAACTAAACTAAAAACGAACTAAAAAAGTAAACTCTTGAAACGTACTGACCTGTGACTTTAAATAAAATAACCCAAGAGACAAAATCAGTAACTCTTTGTGAATGGACTGCCACGAAATTGCAAAGACCACCATTGGGGGGAAACTCTTGTGGGACTTGCATTTTTTTAAAAGTGGGCAAACTTCTGAGAAGGTAATACCACAAAGGCACTAGAAATCCAAGCAGTTGGGAAAACCCTGCTGAGCCACAGAAATGGCAATGCTGAAGCTCCCAATATCTGACCCAGTTGTTTTCAATGGTTTGGGGTCACCTCCCTGGCATGTACAACAGCTTCCATTCCTGATGTCGATCCACAGACATAGTTAATATTTACAGAGCTGATGACTGCCAAGAAGCCCTAAAGTTTAGATGACACCACTCTCATTCACATGCACCACACATGCCTTTTAAAATTAAAACATCACAGGCAACTTTTTTGGCAAGCCCTAAGCTTCCAGTTCTCTTCTTGTTTCCAACCACATGGGGCTCACAGTTATTCATTCCTATTGGGATTCTGTTTCAGTGTTTCCCACATCACAAATCTGCCTTAAAATTAAGGGGCCGATTTTACATTGAAATAAAACTATTTGTTTTACATTGAAATAAAACTAGTTTATTGAAATAAAACTAGATGCCACCCTTAGTTTTCCTCCCTCTCTCATCTACCACTTTGTTTGGATGGAATGAGAGTTGTCTGTTAGAGATACATGGACACAGGTGCTGAGATGAATGAAGTTAAAGTATCTCATAAGTCAGAATTTTATATCTATTAGTATGACTAAAATGAGAACATTTTGGTGACACTATTTTTGTTTGCTTTCAAATCATGTTTTGACAGTGAAGAGTAATGTCAAAATCAGATGATCAACTTAGGTCCTAGCAAAGGTTATTTTTCATTTAATTTCTTTCCTTTCAGTCAAGATCATATACACTTGGAGTTTAGGTGAGTACACACAATCAGTTCCTCAAAGTTTGAAGCCTAGATGGAATTTACCTTTACTTTAGCACACCATTGTGTGCTTACCATTCATTGCTTTTCTCTTGCATCCTCTGGAAGAGTTGGAGGTTTGCTCTACCTTCCACTGTGCTGAACACAGTTTGATGTTGCAGTATCAGGTAAGGGGTTCAAGATTATCAGCAGAGACAGTTGCTCAGAGGCAGGGGGAGAAGAATACATCTAAAATTCTCCAAGTGTTCAGGAATCAGGCAATCAATTCAAAAAAACAGGTTGGGAAGTTTGACACATTCATAATATTAGATTAAACTTAATTTTATTGGCTTCTTGTTTAATATTTGGTTGCATCTGTGTTTGGGAGCGAGAGACAGCAGGTGTACTGAAAGGCTGTTAAATTCCAAAGTAAAGAGAGAGGCTCCTATTCCCCAGAAAAATGCATGAGCAGCTAAGGCAATCAATTTTCCACATGCCAAGGGTTTTCAAATTCAGCCCTTCCACAACATTTCATTGTCACTACCTCCAGCCTCCAGTATGCAAGCATTTACTTCGGCTTATTTTTATACCTATTGGTAGGTCTTCAGGGAAAGTTTTATTTACACCCAGAAAAGGTTTACATTTTTTGTAAAAGGCAATAGCGCATTTCTCAAACTAAATCGTAATGGATGAGGTTATCAATCGCTGAAGTCAGCTGATTCTGGGGATTACTTGGATGACAAAGATCATGATCCAACAGGGTTTGTATCTTATCTATGTCAAATAAATATAACTGAAAGGACTATTATAAAGTCGAATTTTGCTCCAAAGCAGAAATTCAATACTAAAGAACCCAAATGTCAGAGTAAGATGGTAGATGGAGGAAGAAAAAAGAGATAACCCCAAGCTCAATTCACATTAATCAATATATCATTAGTTCCTCTTAACAGAGCTGTCTCCATGCTAGAAATCTCTGTCATGAAAAGGCTCCTCCTTTCTGAAACTTCAATATATCTCCTGGAATGTGTTCATAAAAAGGTATACAAGGTAGCCATTTTTTTTCTTTGTGACTAAAGAAAAAAAACAAAACAGGGTGTCCTTTATAAACTACACTGGGAGTCTTTGAGTAAAACTAAGGTAGCAGATTAGCTGGCCCCTAGACCCCTCTTAATGATCCTGATAAAATGTCCATGAATCCAAACAAATACAGAGTAATCGAGAAAATTCCTGAAAACAGAAATAAGAGGCAATTTGTCAAAGTCCCCTGGTAAGGGTAGGATAGCAATTCACAGGAAGGTACCTTCAATGGGGATAGATTCAAAAACTCATTTTTTAATCTAACCCACTCCACTAGGTCTGGGGGGCATGGATCAAATGTGCTCTCCAAACCCTGCTGAAACAAAAAAATACAACCCTAATAGGGTAGCTCCAGTTCCTTTATGCAAGATCACCACTGCCCAATAAAAAGCTGCTATTCCTCAAAATCCATGCAATTTATCTTCTGAATCAGCCAGATTCTGAGCCATTCTTTCTTCCCTTTGTTTCTCCTACAGCCATTCAGAAATGACAGCAGAACTTCAAGACCAGAATAGCATAGGAGCGCATTGTTCTGAATTCATGAATAAAAAGCAAACTGCTGAGTATTCTGTTGCTTATTTAGAGCAGTGCTTCTCAAATTATCTTGTGTGAGAATCCAGTATAGTCTTGTTAAAACTTCCCATCTGTGGCAGAATACTTAAGAAAATTAAAATAAAAATGAATTACCCAGCAAATACAAGTTACCATCCATCATACAAAGTTTAAGCACTACTTTTACAATAATTAAACTCAATAGACATATAATTACGTAAGGGTCATTTTTTTTCCACAAAAGTTTCAAAAGTCTACTTTCAATTTCCTTAATTATCTCTTGTGGACCCGTGGGCAAGATTTTGTATACTGGGAATATTCTGTGAGCTAATCTGCAGTAGCACAAAGTTAGATAACTCATCACTCAACACAGAGAGGTCCACATCACCCCAGTGTTCTATTATGAAATGACTGCTTGGCAGGGGCTTCAAGAAGAATTGAGCTTACCTTCCTCCTCTTCAAGTTTAGATCTCAATGAAAAGGAGCTAAGGACATTCCATGCCACCAGTCTTTTGGGAAGTACTGGAATTAGACAGATTTCTTATGGGGTATAAAAGAAATACTAGAACAACAACAACAAACCCCAAGACATTTCTCCAGATCTGTGATGCCATTCTATCTCTGCAAATCATTAACAAGAAATATGATTTCAGAAGTCCACCCCAAAAGAGAGAGAAATAACACAAGTAGTTTTTGAATCTAAGAACAATGGGAGACACACACACACACACACACATTTTGGGGAATAGCAGAAACTCAATGATTTAAGAGAAAAATATTGAAATTTCAATAAATTTATAATTCATTAAAATTAGTAAGAAGAGTAGATGTTGAAAAAAATCCTACCAATTGTGCTAAGGATAATCAGGAGTGTTATTCTAAGGGAAATAAAGTAATGAAAATGAGGGAGTATGAAAGATCAATCAGTTAAGAAATACAGGCTCAGTCTAGGGTTTCCAAATTCTTCTGAGAGAACAGAAGCTTATAGATCCAAATGGCTCACTCAGTTTCAGTAGGCCTTCAGAGTAGGTAGTCAACAAACAATGGATAAATGGGTTAACAACTGGCAGCAGAGAGACATTCTACCAGTGACTTAGATCAAGTTCAAGTAGCTATATAGCTCTCTAGAAACTCTTTGTATTGATTCAAAACAGAAGCAAAAAATGGAGCCATGTACTTGATGTATATACCCTCCTCCCTCACTATGAGTTAGTGGGGAAGGGAGGATGGCCTAAGGAAAATAAATTTGGAAGCATACACAGATACAACAATATGGCCTCATATAATATCAAAGTACAAAATATCCATAGAGCTGGGTCATTTTGGTTTGTTTAACCTTTTTGTTAATTCCAGTTGTTGTAGTCAATATATGAGTCACTAGAGAAAGCTCCAGGATTTAAGTAGCACTGTAGAGGTAACCATGTGGGCATTTTTAGATTCATTCACGGTAACTCATAGAGGAAAAACTAATGGAGATTTTTTGTGTGTGGTTGCATTCTTTATCTGCCCCAGAGCTACTCTTCAGCACCACCACTGGCATGATGACAGAGAGATGAGCTCTAATACAGCTCCATTTGTCCCTGCGGGCCACTCTTCTCATCATTTCTATACTCTGCCACCACCTCTTCCCCACCTTTGACATGGCTTTTATTTATTACTACACATTATTTATTTGAACACTATCCCCTTGAGTTATTCTTCAAAGCATGTGTATTTCTGGTGGTATGGGCTCCATATGGAACATTTATCCAGGTAGTTCTTTCTATAAAAAGTACAGAAAAGTAACCCAAAAAAAGTAAAGACAAAAATCCGAAGACCTGTTTATATGAATTATTAAAAGATATTTTTTCTTAAAAATTATGTGAGTGTGTGTCTGTATGGGTTGGCTGTATGGGTAATACTGAACTGTCCAAAGAATGTGAGGCTGTTACCTAGGAACCAGCAGCATGCAGAGCCAAGAAGCCTGAACAAAGGTAAACCTGTAGCTTGAAATTGTTTTTTTTCCTGTATTCAGGTAACTGGCCCATGACTTTGACTTCAGCATTGTTGTTCTTGGCCCCAAAGACCTTGCATTATGGATATACTAGAGAAGAGAGAGGAGAATAGAGGGTCTAAAATGAAGAAATTCAGTAGGAAGAAAGCTTTATTAAAGCTACAAAATTAGGACATAATCACAAACAAGTAGTCCAACTAGATTTCATTACCAGAGAAAAAAAAAATCAACAATATGAAAATGCATATTGCAGAGACCATATTGAGTATCAGACCAAAGAGTCTGACAGGGAACCAATCACTGTTTCCAAGCAAAGAATTAGTAGACCAAAGTGAATTTAACTGAAGAAATTCCTAGAAATGTATTTCCCTTCACATAAGACTATGAGTGTTCAAAAGGAAGGAAGTGAAATACTCAAAAGGATTTTTAAAATGTGAAAGTAATTGCAATGATATCCTTAAAAAAAAAGTTGAAGAGCCATATACAGTAGTAGTTACAGGGGTGGAGTGGGGGAGCCCACATATTAGCCACATCAAATATCATCCTTTGATTAATAACCTAGAAATTATATATTAAGGAAGAATCTAAATAAATTTAGTTTTTGAGGTCTAAATGCCAAATACGACTAAAGGTCAAAACTAAAGTATCTCATAAAAATTGGAACTACAAAAGACACAGTGAGAAATAATAATATAACTAGAACAAAGCATTCTTCTGGCAGAAAAAAAAATGCAAGATGAAAATAAATAAGAGAAGAGCTAAAAGCAAGCCAAGACAGATCCATGCAAATGGAATGATTTGCCCATCTGATCTAGAGGGCTAGGAAAAGACAGAATGTTTAAAGTCCATGAAAACACAGTCTTCATATACTGGTCATATAATTACAATTAATTGAATCACATTAGGACAAGAGCAGGAGAAAATGGTCAATACATAGTACCTAAAGTTCACTTGTATCTAGAGAAAAAGAAAGTTAACATTGTCATCAAAGAATTACTTTACAATATATTACAAAATTATTTGATCAACTTAGATTGGGTAAAACACTAAAAGAAAAGTTCAAACTCACGCTGTGAGCCAAAGCTGGTATTAGAGACCTTTCAAAGGGATGCCTGGGTGGCTCAGTTGGTTAAGCGGCTGCCTTCAGCTCAGGTCATGATCCCAGCATCCTGGGATCAAGTCCCACTTCGGGCTCCTTGCTCAGCAGTGAGCCTGTTTCTCCCTCTGCCTGCCACTCTGTCTGCCTGTGCTTGCTCCTGCGCTCTCTATCTGACAAATAAATAAATAAAATCTTAAAAAAAAAAAACAAAAACAAACAAACCCTTCCAACTATAATGAACCACTCACTGTATTTATCTGTATTATATAAGGAGTCTTTTGCTTCTAATAAGGGGTACTTTATATCCAAGTAGGCATCCCATAGACTACACCTGGAAAAGGAGAGAGACTTTGACCCCAAAAGACAAGATCAGATTCCAAAGAGAAGAACCACACTAAGTAGGAGAAAGTCCTTTAGCTGTTAAACTGAATAGCAGAAAGTATCTGATACTACCAGTCCAACTATCTTACAGTAGAGCCAATTTTTCCTGCCATTTTGCTGCTACCGTAATGTTTGTTGAATACACAATAGGGCCCAAAATTTAACATACCAAAATAGCAGGAAACAAAATGTTTGACTGATAAAAACAAATAAGATTATTTTTTTGTGTGATCTCACCAACTGTTTTGGAATCATCTCATAAACTAACAATCTCAATAATGTTTAGTTAAAATTCTTTGATTAAACAACAGAAGCAACTGAACACTATATTGAGAAAAAAAGCATGAAAATAAACCACTTATGTCTTCAGTCTGAAACAAAGAAATAAATACAAGCCACCATGTATAAAATTTAGAAAAGGAGACAAAAGGAGGACTAACATTAAAATGTCAGTAATTTAATAAACCTAGTCTAAATTTTAAGAGTTCCTGAAATGATAATAAGATACATCAAGGATGAAGACGATGAAGGGAAGATATTAATGATCATGAATTCAAATACAGCAAGAGGAGGTTTTAAAGGGTAATCATATTTAAGATTTTATTTATTTATTTGTCAGAGAGATAGTACAGGCAGGAACTCAGGTAGAGGCAGAGGGAGAAGCAGGTTCTCCGCAGAGCAAGGAGCCTGATGTGGGACTCGATTCCAGGACACTGGGATCGTGGCCTGAGCTGAAGGCAGCCGCTTAACCGACTGAACCACCCAGGCATCCCTAAAGGGTAATCATATTTAAATAGCTGTTTTTTCATTGCCATTTCTCCTCAACTCTGACTTCTAATTCACTCACTATGGGAAAATCAGATGACTCCATGATGAAGCGAAAGACTGTATCCACAGTAGAAAGTGGATTTCAGGGGCTGCCCATCATTCAGAGTGAGAGGTACCTTCAGCAAGCAAGTTATGTTCAACACTAGTGTTGTTTTCAATTAAAAAAAGGTAGTCCATAACCTGTAGGGAAAGCATAGTAAGAAACAGCTTAGCTTTGAAGAAAAATGAATAGAGTCAAGAGGGAAGATCCACCTTTGTATGGATAGAAGCTAAAGACATAGAAGAAAAAAAAATAATAATCTGAAATTTATAAACCCCAAGAAATACAGAGTATATGTAAGCTTTATAAGCATTTTCATATTAAGACCTAGAAGAGTGTTCATAAATCAAAACAGCAAACTAAAAGAAAACAAAACATAAGAGAAAAAAAAGAAAGACCTATGGGTGTTAAAACCAACACCCTGTACCCGGTCTTGCAGTTTATGGATATTGAAAAAGGAATTGTAAGCCCTTGGAGAAAAAAATATGTCTTCTTTTATTTTAATAAATAGCTTTCATAGTGTCCTGTGGAAGATACATTGATGAAAAGGCTAAAATACAACTAGGCACGATCTTATTATGGACAAGTCAAAATGAAATTACTGGATAAAATTAGACCCTGTAGATCATAAATGGAAGATTTCAAAGACATTCATGCTTCAAGCCACACTTGAAAGAGTGGCAGGTTAGTATTTTATTCATTAAAATATCAAGAGAAATTTTATCATTTTCTAGATAAGTATTAAGTGTTTGCAGTTCAATAGTAAGATATCTTTTCCTTAGGTCAATTAATGGACATTCTTTAGTTCTCACAGCTTCATTTTACACACTCTTCAGTGAAAGATTTAAAAAAACAACAACAAGGATTTGATATTAGAGATGATCCACAAAATATACAAAGAAACAATAATCAACTGAGGATATGGGACAATCAACATTAACTGGAATTCACACAAAAAGAAGAATGTGCAAAATCACAGTAACTGTTATAAATCTCTAACTTTCCATATTTTGATTTATGATTCCATGGGGCCACTGATTTAATATTTGGATCAAAGATTATGGCACAGGTCTCCCCAGAAAAAAAAAGTGTTTCTGGTGAAGACACCTTGGGCTGTCGTTTGGCTACGGGTGAAAGAACAGGTTGAAAATTTCATCTAGAGTCTAGGACAAAGCACTCAAACCAATTGATAGAGAAAGAAAGCAACAGGGGTCCAAAAGCAGACTAGTGAAAAAGTAAGATGAAGATCTCAGAGTATAGTAGATTAAAAATAAACTAGGATCCAGATGACAGATTCCAAACACATAGTGAATCATGGATGGACTAGCTCAGAGGGAGGCACTGGGGTACTTCAATTTCCCTTCAGTTCTATACACTCCTTGCAAGTCATTGCCTGCAGGATCCTTTTAACCACTGCTAACTCACTCAGCTTGATTCCTCAGTCAGCTTTAATATTCAGGAAAAGAGAGAGGCCTGTAGGAATGTTTCTTCTTCTACGTGACAACAATAATTTGTAAGTTAGCCTACATTTTTCACTTTGAAGGAAGCTTCAAGTCATGTTCAGCACCAGCATGGAGCCTTCATTCCACCATGCAGAGCAGGCCAAACTGAAACCCCTCAAATCTGAGAAAGCCCCGATGTTCCCCAGGCTCCAAAGGACTGTGTTCTAATCAAGGTAAGCCATGGGACAGTCTAACTAGAGCTGGATGGAGAATCCAGGCAACTTTCTAAGGATCTAAGGAACACAACTACTGCAAACTAATTCCTTCAGGAAAATCCCATTTAAATAGGTTTCTTAATTCTTCCTCACAAAATCCCCAATGCTTCTAAACTATGGCACCTTAGAGAGTACTTCCAAAACCTTTACCCATTATCAAGCCAGCCTAACCTCTGGCCCAGATCATTTTATTTCATAATATTCAATAAATTACAGCATTCTGATGCCCAGTAAAAGACTTCCAAGCCTTAGTGTTTATCTTGTACAAATCACAATTTATTTTCCTATGAATGCTATTCTTAAGTCCTGACTTCCAATTACACAGAGGTGGGAAACTGGTTCTTATTCCCAGGAGTGTAGCTGGAACAATCTTTCCTCTCAATAATATTGGAAATTATGATTTGGGGGTCTAGTGTGCTAAACAGAAAAACAGAAGTGGCTCTACTACAAATGTCTCCTCTCTGTGCCTTTAGCAATTGGTTCAATATCTGGAACACACAAACAGGGTGATTTGGGCCATGGTATTTTTTCACATAATTTCCTTTATCAATATGTCTGGAAAATAAATACACACATATATACTTATGTAAAATACATATATATATGTGTGTGTATATATATATGTATATATATATATAACCACACACATATGTAAGTATGTAATGTTACTATTTCAAAGAATTAAAATATTATTTTAAGGAAACAAAATTTTATCACTTCATTTTAGCTACAAACATTATACAGTTGGAAATAACTACTAAAAAACATAATTGGGTAACTATACCAAGTAACTTACTATTCTGTAGAGGAATCATGGAATGGTTTAAATTTATCATTCATGGCTGAAAGTCTTAATATATCATTTCTTCTGTGCTTTTTTTGGATTATAAAAATTATATTCTCTATATGTAAAACTTAGAAATACACAGAAAAGTACAAAGAAAGAAAAGGCCTGGTGATCTCACCATCCCGAGATAACAACCAGGTGCCAGTTGAAAATGTAATTTAAGGTTTTCATTTTACAATTATGTTATGTGTATATTTAGAAGGTTATTGATAATGGAAAATAATACATTGAGCTTTCTTCCTCATCACCCCCAATTGTCCACACTGGTCCAAGACAGACAGAATGTTGCAGGGAGGTAGAACTTCATGGATAAAGCCCAGCAGACTTTGGCAGCAGACAGACTGGGGTCATATTCTAGATCTGCCACTTACCAGTGGTACACTCTGAGTACATCAGGTAAGAACCACTGTCCTCATCTTTAAAGCAAAGATGATAATCCTACAGATAAGAGGGTTGTAAAGACTAAATAAGACAGTATATATAAAAGTACCACCAGCCATGCCAGGCACAACACAAGAGTTGAAAACCCATGACCCAACCAACTGTAACTCTCTCTCCTCTCCTTCTTTGGATCATACACCTGAGCAGCAGTGCTAACCCAGCATTAGGCAAACACCCCTCTATCCCAAAGATTTTAGATTAAAGCCTACATCTGGGAAGCTAGGAATAGATGGAGTAGATATGAGGAGGAAGTAGCACACTCCACTTCTTTGGGGTAAATCGGGGAGCCCACTGCTACTAGCTATTTTTTGACTTGTATACTCCTAAAAAACATTGAGCATCACGGTAGTAAGTGAATGAAATTCTATTGAATTGTCAGCCTGTATGAATCACCCTTTAGGATGCCATCTGTGCTCCCAGAGAGGATGGAAGTCTTGCTGCCCTGTACTCTGCATAATCTTGTGCTGATGCATAAAATTTATCCCTGAAGAAATGAAGTTTAAAAATAAATTGATATTAAATGCTGTTGTCCACACATGCAGTGAGAAAAATGACTCTCATGCTGGGCTGCTTTACAGAGCTCATCTGGGACTACAGTTAGAACTAAATTTAAACTTCACACCCAGATTAGGCCTTCCACCTGAAAGGACAAGGTGAGAACTTGTCCCATTAAACATTATGGGGTAAGTCAAGGAGTCAAGAGTTGAGTGAAGCTCCAAGCATCTCCAGAATGTTTTCAGCTTTTTTTCCTCCAAGACCTTTGAGGTTTGATGGCAAAGCAGGGTTCTGAGCCGCGCGAGTTCACATGGTCACATTAGGAAAGCATCCGGCAACCTCCAGACTGTGCAGACAAAGCTCTCCTGCTTCCTATCAGGGCTTTGTGGCGCCTGTTCTCACATTACCATGGTTAACCTTGGGTTAAAGAACATTTGGATAATAACTAAATAAACTTTTCACAGTTCACTTAAAACTTTATAAGGGCTGGTTCTTTGTAGAGAAAAGGGCATAAATACATAAATCAAGCATATTGTTTGGCTTAACTATCTGGCCATGTGTGCGTTTAGGGTCACTCTCCCAGCAGAATGTAGGCCATTTTAATGTTTTTTTAATAAAGCAAGAGAATGCAAACCTTTAGAGTTTGTTTGAATCAAGCTGTATGACCTACATACCATGCATTAAAAACAATTATTATGCTGTTGCCAGACCGTATGGGGTATATTACCAGACCTACCATCATTAGGCATGCCTCAGCATAGCTCTTAAAGAAGCCAGATGGTGGTTTTCAACTTTATCTCCATGGTGTCCCCTAGGAAGTACGTGTTATAATCACAGTCTCCTTCTTACTTGAAAGTTTTGTAGAGCAGAGCCAACAGGAGAAGGGGCTTCCTGCTGTTCCTGGTACATATAACGCCACCAGCCATTACCCTCCATAGCCTTCAAAATGACCCGTGCCAGAGAATGCTCTGATTCACAACGCAAATTTGTAGCCCGAGGGCAAAAATTGGTACGTGGAGGAATTTCTCAGCAAAAGGCAGCCCTTTTTTATTTAATTACTTTCTTTCTTTGTCTTTTTTTTTTTTTAACTTCAAACTTAGTCATTCCAATGGAAATGGAGGTAGAGGAAATACATTTATGACTTGAGTTCTCAGAAAAAAGGATTTTGAACCAGGTTTCATCACATTGAATAAAGAAGCAGTCAGGTAGGAAGGAATGAGAAGATGAGCCAAACCCACAATGGATCAAACTCTATCTTCAGAAACACAGTTAAGCTGAAAACACTGCCTGTGTCTCTAGAAGCACAATTCTCATACATTAAATGCAACTTCCTAAGTGGAGTCACAATGGCACAATGGTTTCAGCTGGGAAATCATGGCGGAAGCTATTATGGTTGTGACGTTTTGTTGTAACTATTTACATATTGTACATTGAGTTAAGACTTTGCATGCTTTGCAGTATTGCACTGTCTTAACATTGGCTTCTCTAGTAATTGGATTAGATTCACTCATTGTAAATTTGTGTCAACCAAACCTATAAAACATTACATTAGATTTTTAAAAATAGGACGTTGGTGAATTAACAGCATCAGAATTTAAAATGCATATATCATTTGACTCCAACATTCACTTCTAATAATTCATCCAATAAATATTCTTTCACTTGCACCTGAAACTATGTTTCCAGCTTTATTTGTGAAAAGCAAAACAAAACAATAACCTGGAAACAGCTAAATGTCCATAGGTGGAGAATGAGTAACATTATCACAGAGCATACAAGTTAAGTCTGGTCTGTGTGTAGTAATACAGTAAGAGTTACCAAATATATTAAAGAAATGAGGTATAAACAATGATGTATAAAGTATACACTTACTAATATTTCCAAATTTTTCCTTCTATAAAGACACTCACATCCATCTTTGCTTATGAATTTTTTAAAAAAATATTTCTATACCTTCATTTCCATCAAGTCCAAAGAGAGATGAGTGAAGAAATCATGCACTCAAGTCTGCCACCTGGATTTGGAATCAGCTCATCTTCATTTTGTTTTCATCACACTCATTTTTAAAATAGTTTTATGATTCTCCCATCAAAACCATGAAAAAAAAAAAAGTAAGGGTTTGATTTTTTTTAATTTAAATTCAGTTATCCAACATACAGTACTTCATTAGTTTCAGATGTGGTGTTTAATTCATCTGTTGATTTTTTTTATTTAAATTCTATTAGCCAACATACAGAACATCATTAGTTTCAGAGGTAGAATTCAGTGATGCATCAGTTGTGTATAACACCCAGTACTCATCACAACCTGTGCCCTCCTTAATGCCAGTCACCCAGTTGGGTAAAAGGATTTGATTTTTGGTATGTGATGTGAGTAGGATCTTATTTGTTATTCAGGAGTTACAAGAAGATTCAGCATTAAGTCATGAAGCAACTGGCATCACTCTGACCTAGTAGACCTGTGATTAATCTTTTCCTTCTCTTGCAGAACAGGGAGATTTAAATAGGTCTTCAATCATGTGTGTGTTTTTGAAATTTCTTTTTACTTATCATTTTTTAACATGGTGGAGTGATAATGTTTCTTGATGGGACAACTATAGGATTCAAGTATTAATAAGACTGAAGCAATCTCAGAGATTATAGTCCATAGCATTATAGGTACAATTTAAAATATAGTACAGATGGGGTTCACCATGACAGATGTATATAATTTCCTTGTTGAAAGATTATTTTTACACTATTACTCTTTGAAGTACTAGTATTAGCATTACAGAAAGATTGGTGGAAATTAGAGTACTCATGACACATACCCCCACCATACACACATGCCTCCTGTTAACATCTTGCATGAGGGTGGTACATTTGTTAGAAGAGATAAGCCAATTCTCATAACTAAGTATTAACTGAAGTCCACAGTTTACGTTAGGTTTCACTCTTCGTGTTGTGCCCTCTATGTATTTCCACAAATGTTTAATGACATTCATCCACCATTACCTCTCAAAAAATCAATGTGTTCTTGAACTTGCTCTATCTTCTACTCAAAACTGATATCCTGAAAAAAGACAGAGGTGGCTATGGGATAAACTATCTTCTCACTTTTAGCCTCAAGTGCCTAGTACCCTCTCACAGCCACAGAGGACAATTTTGATTGATGAACAGGAGGAAATTTGTGAATCATAGTATCTTTCTATGTCTCTATTCTCAGGAAAGACTGCATTATAAACTTATCTGGGATTGGTTGGGAGGAGCAAGATGGTGGAGGAGTAGGAGGCCTAAATTTCATCTGGTCCCAGAAGTTCAGCTAGATAGTTATCAAACCACTCTGAACACCTACAAACTCAACAGGAGATCTAAGAGAAGAATACCAACAATTCTATGAGCAGAAAAGTGACCACTTTCCAACAGGTAGGACATGCAGAGAAGTGAATATGAGGCAATAAATGGGAACAAAGACTGCAGGGGGAGGGGCCAGCTCCTAGCAAGTGGTAGAGCAGCAGAGCACAAAATCAGCACTTTTAGAAGTCAGCTCTGCTGAAGGACATTGCTCTGGTGGCTAAGTAGGGGGTGGAACAGTCTCTGGGACACTGTGGTCTCAGGACCCTTGGGGTCACAGAAAGACCAGCTGTGTCTGAGTGTGGCAGAGCTCCCAGGTTTCGGAGCAGGGAAGCTGACTGGAAATATGGAGCTGGGGAGGGCTCTCAGCTTGGGGTTGCCATAAACCATGATCTCCAGCACAGTTGGGGCACTGCTTTTCAAGCAGGGACCCCACAAGTGGCATATCCAGGAGACTCACCTTCCTCCTCTGGGAGGAGCAGTGTACTGCAAGAATCTTCTGGGTTTGGAAACTCCAAACAGGACCATTTGCCAGAGATACAAACACTTGGTCACAGGCTGGGTGAGCTCAGAGTGCGTCCGGAGACCAGGGAGATGGGAGGGATTAACTGCTTTTTTCTGAGGGTGTACTGAGGAGTGGGGCCCCCGAGCTCTCTGTTCCTCCACGTTGGAGGAATGCCTCCAGGTTGGGAGGCCACCATCTTCATTCCCATCTTCTAAAGCTGTAGGGAAAGCATTCAGGGAACAAAAGGTCCCAAGTGCGAACCTGAGCAGATTACTTAGCCTGGCCCCTGGCAAGGGTGGTGAAATTCCACCTCCTCATGCAAAGACATCTGAGAATCACTGCAGTGGGCTCCTCCCCCCCAAAGATCAATAAGAACACTGAGCCAAGACCAAGTTCACTGATCAACAAGAACTACAAAACTCCAGCACTAGAGGAATACAGCACATAGAATTCATGGCTATTTTCCATGATTCTTTAGTCTTTCAAAGTTAATTTTTTTTATTTTCTTTATTTTTTCTTTTTCTTTTTTTTTCTTTTTCTATTTTTTAAATTTTTCCTCTTTCCTATTTTAATGAACATTTATCAATACCTTTATAAAAAATCTTTTTTAATTTTCGTTTTTACAGTCATATTCTATCCCTTCATTGTATGTAACCTTTTTGTACATATATGTTTTTCTATCTTTAAAGTTTTAGGATACAGTTTCTTCTAGCAGATCAAAATATACCCTAAATCTAGTGTATGGCTTTGTTCTAATCTCCTGTCTGATCACATTCTTTTTTTTCCTTTTTTTCTCTCTTTTTTCAACCAACTTATCATATCAATTCCATTTTTAAATCCTTTTTAATTTTCATCTTTAGTCCTATTCCATCCCTTCATCATCTTTACCCTTATTTGTGTATATATTTAAATTCTTCTTCTTTTAAAACTTTGGGAGGCAGTTTCTTCTAACAAACCAAAATACACCCAAAATCAAGTGTGTGGCTCTGTTCTATTCACCAACCTGATCACATTTTTTTTTCCTTTCTTTTATCTCTGATTTCAGGTCTCTTCTAATTTATTTAGTGTATATTTTTCTGGGGTCACTGCTACCCTTCTAGCATTTTGTTCTCTCATTCATCTATTCTTCTCTGGACAAAATGACAAAGTAGAAAAACTCACCCCAAAAAAAAAGAAAAAGAGGCAGTACCGAGGGCTAGGGACCTAATCAATACAAACATTGGTAAGATGTCAGAACTAGAGTTCAGAATGACAATTATAAAGATACTAGCTGGGTTTGAAAAAAGCATAGAAAATACTAGAGAATCCCTTTCTGGAGAAATAAAAGAACTAAAATATAACCAAGTTGAAATTTTAAAAAAGCTATTAATGAGGTGCAAGAAAAAAATGGAGGCTCTTATTGCTAGGATAAGTGAGGCAGAAGAGAGAATTAGAGATATAGAAGACCAAATGATGGAAAATAAAGAAGCTGAGAAAAAGGTAAAAAGTCCTGGATCATAAGGGAAGAATTCGAGAGATAAGTGATACCATAAGATGAAAAAAATATTAGAAAAATTGGAATCCCTGAAAGAGAAGAAAGACACAGAGGGGTAGAAGGTATATTGGAGCAAATTATAGTGGAGAACTTCCCGAATTCAGGGAAGGAAACAGGCATCAAAATCCAGGAGGCAGGCGCACCTGGGTGGCTCAGTGGGTTAAGCCTCTGCCTTTGGCTCAGGTCATGATCTCAGGGTCCTGGGATCGAGCCCCGCATCAGGCTCTCTGCTCAGCAGGGAGCCTGCTTCCTCCTCTCTCTCTACCTGCTTCTCTGCCTACTTGTGATCTCTATCAAGTAAATAAAAAAAAATAAAATTTTTTTAAAAATCTAGGAGGCACAGAGAATCCCCTTCAAGATCAATAAAAATAGATCAATACCCCATCAAAATTTCTAAGTCTCAAAGACATACAGAAAATCCTGAGAGCAGCTTGGGGCAAGAGGTCTGTAACCTACAATGATAGAAATATTAGCTTGGCAGAAGACCTATCCACAGAGACCTGGCGGGCCAGAAAGGGCTGGCATGATATATTCAGAGCACTAAATGAAAAAAAAATATGCAGCCAAGAATACTTTATCCAGCTAGGATGTCACTGAAAATGGAAGGAGAAATAAAAAGCTTCCAGGACAAACAAAAACTAAAAGAATTTGCAAACACCAAACTGGCCCTAGAGGAAATATTGAAAGGAGTCCTCTAAGCAAAGAGAGAACCTAAAAGTAACACAGACCAAAAAGGAACAGAGACAATAAACACTAACAGTCACCTTACAGGCAATACAATGGCACTAAATTTCTATCTTTCAATAGTAACTCTGAATATAAGAGCCAAATTCCCCAATAAAAAGACACAGGGTATCAGAATGAATTTAAAAAACAAACAAATAAAAAAAAACCAAGACCCACTGATATGCTGTCTGCAAGAGACTCATTTTAGACCCAAAGACACCTCCAGATTTAAAGTGAGGGGGTAGAAAACAATTTACCATGCTAACAGGACATCAAAAGAAAGCTGGGGTGGCAATTCTTGTATCAAAAAAATTAGATTTTAAACCAAAGATTATAATAAAAGATGAGGAATGACACTATATCATACTTAAAGTGTCTGTCCAACAAGAAGATCTAACAATTTTAAGTATCTATGTCCCTAACATAGGAGCAGCCAATTATATAAAGCAACTAGTAACAAAATCAAAGAAACATATCAACAATGATACAATAATAGTAGGGGCCTTTAACACCAAATTGGACAGAACATCTAAGCAAACATCAATAAGAGAATAAAAGCTTTGAATAACACACTGGACAAGATGGACATCAAAGATATATTCCAAACTTTCCATCCCAAAGCAAAAGAATACAAATTCTTCTCTAGTGCACATGGAACATTCTCCAAAATAGATCACATCCAGGATCACAAATTAGGTCTCAATTGGTACCAAAAGACTGGGATCATTCCCTGCATATATTCAGACTACAATGCCTTGAAATTAGAACTCAACCATAAGAGTAAAATTGGAAACTATCAGATGAAGGGCCGGTATCAAAAATCTACAAAGAACTTATCAAACTCAACATCCAAAAAACAAAAAGACAATCAATAAATGGGGAGAAGACATGAACAGACATCTCTCCAAAGAAGACATCCAAATGGCCAATAGACACATGAAGAAATGTTCCACATCACTTGGCATCAGGGAAATACCAATCAAAACCACAGTGAGATACCACCTCACACCAGTCAGAATGGTTACAACAAACAAGTCAGGAAATGACAGGTGTTGGTGAAAATGTGGAGAAAGGGGAACCCTCCTACACTATCGGTGGGAATGCAAGCTGGAGCAGCCATTGTGAAAAACAGTATGGAGGTTCCTTGAAAAGTTGAAAATCGAGCTACCCTATGACTCATAATTGCTCCACTGGCATTTACCTGAAAAATACAAATGTAGTGGTCTGAAGGGGCACGTGCACCCCAACATTTATAGCAGCAATGTTCACAATAGCCAAACTACAGATAGAGTCTAGATGTCCATCAACAAATGAATAAAGAAGATGTGCTCTCTCTCTATATATATACACTACACACACACACACACACACACACACACACACACACAGAGGAATATTATGCAACCATCAAAAAAAACATGAGATCTTGCCATTTGCAATGATGTGGATAGAACTAGAGGCTATTATGCTAAGTGAAATAAGCCAGTCAGAGGAGACAATTCACATATGATCTCATTGATATGAGGAATCTGAGAAACAAAACGGGATCATAGGGAAAGGGAGGGAAAAAATGAAATAAGACAAAACCAGAGAAGGAGACAAACCATAAAAGAGTCCTAATCTCAGGGAAAAAACTGAGGGTTGCTAGAGGGGAGGGGGATGGTAGGGATGGAGTGGCTGAGTAATGGACACTGGGGAGGGTAAGTGCTATGTTGAGAGCTGTGAATTGTGTAAGGCTGATGAATCACAGGCCTGTACCCCTGAAACAAATAATACATTATATATTAATAAAAAAAGAAAGAAAAAGAAACTATTATCTGCAGAGATGACCATTTTAGTCCAAAGGCAGGGCCTGTTTATGGCATACTGATAGGTATATGAATTTGAAGGCAGCTGGGCTCTTGGATGCAGATTTGCAAAGTGTGGCACTTTATCAATGACCACATTCTAATCATAAACTATTTATGGTGTTGACTCTTTTAAAACAGGCTTTAAAAATACCTAGACTTGCTTACCTATCAGTAGAGATTGACCTGAAATCTGGTTGAATTTTCATTTACCAATTTCTACTTAAAAGGTTGGCCCATGGGTCAGCTTGCAAAGTTCTTGTTTTCTTTAACCATTCATGGTTCAATCATTGAATTTTATGTTTAAAAACAACAGGATAAATTGTAAATTATAAACTCAAAACACGTGGCATGGTGCCTATTTAAGTTTAGCAAACATAAATTTGTTTGGGGTAAAAAGAGAGAGAGAGAAAGAAAGAAAAGAAGAAATTTATTCCTTTGCCTAGAATGATTTATTTCCCTAGAATGACATAAAAACAACTCCACCATATTTTTGGAAAAATCTCATTTCTAAAGTGAATTAGGTTTAGCATTTTTACAACAGAAATAGAACAAAAGTTCAACTTTGACCTGGGTTCTACTCTGGTGACCAAATTAAGGCAAAATATGCCCAGTGATAAAAAAGACTTCAGTCTTGACTAAAAATCAAGTCTCCACTGAGAACCTGTAATTTAAGTGAAATGACTTTTTATAATATAATTCATAAACATAAACAAGCTTAAAAGGTTGTCAAGATGTGACACCTTTCGCCATTAAAATTTCAGTGTGACAGTCTACCAGTGCAAGCTGCACATTTTTTTGAAGGATGCTCCTTAAGAAATATGGTTAATCTTTGTTTGGTTAATCAAACAGTGGGAAGTGTTGTAATAGATAATTGGGCTACTCAGTTTGTCACTATAATTTGACACTTACATAGGTCTTTCTATATTCAAAATGTTCTACAACCATTTTTCTTGGTTCCATCAATATTACCTTGAGAGGTAAATTAATTCTTCAATCCACATTTTACAAACCAGCACAGAGAAGCAAAGGAAGATCAAGCAAGTCAGATGCAAAGCTAAGAAATTCTTGCCCTGGCAGGAATAAGCCACAGCTTTTGGTCCCCTGAGGAACCATAAGCCTTTCTACTTGAAAATTTCCAAAGAAAATTAAGTTGTCAAACACACAGTCACAACCAAGGCCCCTCACGGTTCTAGTCCAGGTGGTCCAATTATAGACTTAACCTAAAGTGAGTTCAGATATGAAATAATATGGCAAGTCATAGTTATTGTCGTCTTAACAATCCTTCATTTTAAAAGAGCGCTGTAAGATTAAAAATAACATGACTTTACCCGTGAGAACAATTTTCTTTACAAGCTTCCCCCAAGTTCTATTTCTCCTCTCACTTGAACAATACTACTACTGTGCAGGTTCCACTTGCAATATGCTGGGAAGTTCTCAGAGACTGCCCCAATATTACAGAGAAGAAATGAGAACCATAAAAATAGCACATAAACATGCGGAAGAATAAGGCCATTATCTGACATTCAACTGAGAAACTTGATCAGAGAACAGAATTCATATATTGAACACAAGTGGCCTTATGTACTTTCTTTTCTTTTCCTTTCATTTCTCAAGTCCAAGGAACCCCATAACCACCGCCCACCACCCACAATGAACTCATATATGGAGTCACCTTACCCAATGGCAGTGCTCTCTCTGTGTCTAACACAGAAGCTGAAAGAAGCCAGTTCAACTGAAGAGGTAAGGATGCCACTCAAAATACCAAATGCTCATTTTCTGGAGCCCACCTGGATGATGCATTGAGTTTTTCAGCTTTGAAGGGATCCTACAAGACTTCAGATGCTTAAAGTAGAATATGTGAATTTTTTAGCAGTGTCAGTGAGCTAAAACAACTATTTTTATGGGATAACATGGTGGGTAACACATCTAGATTCAGGTGATCTGGATCAAATCCCAAACCCACAAAATCAATTTGGTCAGTTTTGAAGACTGTCAGACTTCATGGCAATAACAAGCATGATAAAGAACTCTAAAACAAATTAATTCAAAGAGCCAACTCAGTTTCTGGCTCCTATCATAAATACTGCTATTCCTGGTGAATGGCATTTCATGTCAAGAGCTCAGGGAGTTAACAAGGCCTAGTGGTGGCAAAAATAGATAAAATTATTAAAGAAAAACAAATTTATCATCCTTAGGGGCAACTATTCCTTCAACGGCAGGATTAAAATTTTTTGCAATCTGAAATAAATCTCCCTGAAGTGCCACTAAATAATATAGCTAAGATATGGCTTGATATTTGGCAGCACATACATATGGGTGTTGCGTACACAATCTCTGATAGTTGGCTCACAGGAAATGAATAAAAAATTAGGAATTTAGTATTCAAGGTGTACGTCGATCCCCCAGTTAGAAGCCCGAAGCACAAATAAGCAAACAAATAGATGTTTATTCATAGTAAGCTTTGAAAAAAAATACTCTCTATGCTTCTGGAAAAAAATTATAAATATCTTGACAGCCTCAATGTTCTACAAATATTTGTTAAATAAAGTCCTGTATATACCTAATACAAAGTATATTGAACGTCACCTGAAAGTGGGAGAGAGCCATAATTAATTGTGAAACAGGGATAGTGTTTTTAAGAGGCCCAGATGACAAATCCAGACGTGCATTCATTATCTACCGGCTAATTCATGCCAGGCATTCTAGTTTAAGGATTCTTACAATTGAGGCACCTGGGTGGCTCAGTTGTTAAGCAACTGCCTTCATTTCAGGTCATGATCCCAGGATCCTGGGATCAAGCCCCACATCGGGCTCCCCATCTCTCTGTAAGATAAATAAAATCTTATTAAAATTTAAAAAAAAGAATTCTTACAATTTTTACTGACAAAGGAATGCATTAAAAAAAGGATAATACTCATTCACACCTTTGATTTTTCTGATATTTGTTATTTAGATCTTAAGGATCCCATTAAATTTGTTTCATGACTCAATTCTTTCTCCATTAAATAAGTAAAAACAACCACACTTTCCAGGAATGTTTGTGTATGTCCTTGTTTGCTAATGAACTGCACTAGTGATTGTCCTCTTTCATCTATTCTCATCATTTTTACATTAATAAATGATCTGTGACTTGTGCCTGAGTGGTAGAGTTGTGTTCAGAAGTGGAGAGACACTCATTTCCCTGAGTCAGGTAATGAAACTTATATTTTATGGAGGCAGGACTCTGATTTTTACTAGCCTTTTCTAAGTACATTAACAGTGTAAGCTATATTTCTGAAAGCATCTATAAATCATAAGGTGGTGTGGCTCTAACAGTGTGTGTCTATGGTTATATGCCAAAGAGCCCCAAAGAATATACCACCACATACCATCCCTATTGAAAAGCCAAAAGGATGCCCTTGAAAATCATTTTTAACTCCTTCAACCTGACTTGCACTACAAGGAAGGAATACAAATCAATGGCTATTTGTTTTATATGCACAAAGCAACACACAATTACCAGGACAATATAAAATGATTATCAATTTGTCATTTTCTCTTTTTTTTATATTTTATACCTTTTTGAAATTGCTTATGTAATATATCAAAGAAATGAGTAAGAGTAACAGCACAAACATTTAGGATTGAATATTCTCAAACTTAATGATACATAGAACCTGGCACGTTTACAAATGAATTCTATCACAAATTCTCCCAGGTCTCTGCCCAGTGTTTTCCACTTCACCCCTTGCTCCAGATTCGAGCTACCATGCAAATCACCACATCTTCAGATTTGAAAGAAATGAAATTGCCTACCCTTCTTAAATTTCTCCCAGAGAATTTCTTACTACACCGACCAAGTCCACAACCTCTACACCACATCACTGCTATTGCTAATGATGTTGCACTGCTCATTTTTGAAACATTTATCTTAGCCTCAGTTTATTTCTTTTATTTACCTCAATTTCTTTTATTCTAGAATGATAATAACATCCAAGATGTAAAAGTCCATAATTATAGAATGATAGCATTGAAAATGACCTTAGAAACTGCCATATCTTACTGGAAACTACATGCAAAACAGTGAAACTGGACCACTACCTTATACCATACACAAAAATAAATTTACAGTGGATTAAAGACTTGAATATAAGACCTGAAACCATAAAACTCCTAGAGAAAATATAGGCAGTAGGCTCTTAGATATCAGTCTTAGCAGTATTTTTGGGCTAGTCTCCTCAGGCAAGGACAACAAAAGCAAAAATAAACAAATGGGACTACATCAAACTAAAAAGCTTTTGCATAGCAAAGGAAACCATCAACAAAATGAGTAAGGCAACCTAAACTTAGAGAAAATGTTTGCACATCATGTATCTGATAAGGGGTTGATATCCAAAAAATTTAAAGAACATATACAACTTTGTATCAAAAAACCAAGCCAATTAAAAAATGGGCAGAGGACTTGAACAGACATCTTCCAGAAGAAGACATCATCAGATGGCCAAAAGGCAAGGAAAAGATGCTCATCATCACTCATCAGAAAAATGTGAATTCAAGCAAGGTACCACCTCACACCTGTCAGAATGGCTGTTATCAAAAAGATTAAGAAATAACAAGTGTTGGCAAGGATGAGGATGTGGAGAAAGGGGAACCCTCCTGTACTACTGGTGGGAAGGCAAGTTGGTGAAGCCACTCTGGAAGACAGTATGGAGGTTCCTCCAAAAGTTAAAAATAGAACTACCCTACAATCAAGCAATTACACTACTAGATATTTCTTAAAAGAGAACAAAAAAAACAATTTAAAGAGACACATGTATTTTTTTGTTTATTGCAACAATAGTTAACAAAGCCAAGCTACAAAAGCAATCTCATGCCCCACTGATAGATGAACAGACAAAAATATATGGGGTGTACACACACACAAACACACATACACTGGAATATCGCTCAGGCATAAAAAAGAATTAAACCTTGCTATTTCCAACAACATAGATAGACCTAAAGGTATAATGCTAAGTAAAAGTGATCAGAGAAACACATTACTGTATGATTTCATTTATATGTGGTGTCTAAAAATAAACAAAACAAAACAGAAACAGACTCATAGGAACTTCTGATTACCAGTCAGAGGAAGTGTTGGGGGAAGATATGAAGGTGTGGTGAAATAAGTAGAGGGGATTAAGAGATTCAAACTTCCAGCTATAAAATAAGTCCTGGAGATATCATGTACAGCACAGAGTATATGCTCAATAATATTGTAATATCTCTGTATAGTAACCTATTATAATCAGACTTCTTTTGGGGATCTACTTTTAAAAAAAAAAAGATCACTATGTCTAGAGTGGTGTTTCTCAACTCCTTTTTCATTAAACACTCCCTATGGAGACTTTTTAGACATTATTTTCCCAGTTGCCCCTTCTCTGAAATTTTAGTATCACAGATATACCCAGATAACATACATATATGTAAAAATTTTATACATATATATATACATATACATGTTTATGTATGTCTTCTGTGCATATCTACGCTTGATACACAAAAGGAGTAGGAATCTTGTCCTTTTAAGAACCATTTTTTGCCCCTTAGGGGCATTTTCACCATTGTGTCCAGTACGTTTTTCAGCTAAGAAAATATGACCCAGGGATGCCTAGGTGGCTCAGTGGGTTAAGCCACTGCCTCCAGCTCAGGTCATGATCCCAGGATCCTGGGATCGAGTCCCGCATCGGGCTCTCTGCTCGGCAGGGAGCCTGCTTCTCCCCTCCCCTCTCTGCCTGCCTCTCTGCCTACTTGTGTGATCTCTGTCTGTCAAACAAACAAACAAACAAATAAATGAAGATATGACCCAAATTAAACTAGTAAAATAAGACTATACCCCTATCACAATAGTACCAGTTCATTATGTTGAGAAAAATGTTGTAATACCCTTGACACCCACCAATGAGGTACTGAAATATCTCATCTCTGGAAGAGAATCTAAGGAAGAAACGGTATGTCCCTAATGTTTCCCCTTTTTTCTCACTGATCATATGGACACTCTACCTTTTGTCAAGCTGCAAACACTAAAAACATGTTAATTACTCTCTTTCTCAAACCACACATGACTTCTTTTTCCATTTAATTATTCTTTCACAAGAGCACCTTTTCATAAAATCTTCCACCAGTAGCAAATCACCTGAAAGATCCATGCATATCTACGGTATGCAAGAACATTTGCACACATATGTATAATACATACATCAACACAGGCACAGGTATTAATCTCAAGTTGGGAAAAGGCATAGTGCACAGAGAGGCACACATGCTATACTGCCGAAGATCAGAGGCCACTCAGTGATAAAATAGGCTAGCAGTTGCTCATGATGGTATGTAAGCATTTCAGTTTCATGTCCAATTATGACAAATTTCTGACTAATGCAGTTCTTTTCAGTGCAGCTGAAGTCACTCTATGGAACTAAACCACTTAATATGACAATATTTGATGACATAATAGTGAACAGTTGAGAAGCACAATCAATGAAAATAGATCCTAGGCCAGGGCAAAAGGCAATCGAGTAGAAGATGACTGACTCAGCTCCTTTCTGATTAATCAAATGAGTCATTCAAAACTCTATGGAAATAATGGCTAAGAGGAGCCCTGGAAATTCTGATGAACAGAAGTATAAAAATATATGATGTGGAATGGTCTTTGTTGTTCACAGAAAGGACGGTCTTGGCAGGACCTAATTTCATGGTTAAAGTGGTAGAGCTTGCATCTTAGAAATTGTTTGTGGTTTTATGACAAGAAAATGGAGCTAGAAGATGGGATCCAGATCATGGTTCTGGCTTTGAGCCTTTCAGATTCTCTTTGCCTGGGAAATTTTCTTTTTTTGTCTTTTTCCTTTTTTTCTTTTTTTATTTCTGGGAAATTTTCTTAACATCTTAGAGTTCCCCTTGTCTTAGGGATAGGTTGTTGTGAGATCAAATCAAAGGGCGATCACAGTTTATGCTAGGCAGCTGTCGACAGAAATAAGAAGACCTACTTTATCATATTTCTAGTCTATAGTCGCTGTTACCTATTCTTTTCTAATCCAAATGTCAATCAAGAAAGATTTTGTTTTGCATGCACTTTCAACAGGACAACATTAAACTATGAACAAATTATGTTTCTGGGAACACTGCCATATCCCTTAGCATCTTGATGACACATGTCAAAAATTGCAAGCACTGAGTACTGAGTTCCATAAAAAGTCTTCTCAGAACCAGTCTCCTTGCAGCTCCTTGTGAAAGTTGTCAAGATTTCCCCTATATATCCTAAGCTTCAGATTCTTACTATTATTCCATTGAAAAAACCACTGAGTGTGTCTCATGGTTCTGGACACTGAAATGGGGGCAGTCATAGTAATGCGGAACTGACCATTAGAGGTTCAAAATGGGGAGAGAAGACTTCATCCAGTGAAGTAAAGACTAAAGTAAATTCCCTTTAAAAAATAATGAGGACTGTTTATATAACTTAGCATGTGTTCAAGATAGTATACTTGTGAATTCTATTAAATGTTAGGTATGGGTTGTTCCTGTTTCCCTTGTTCTCCAAAGGTGAATATATAACTGAAATGGGTATAACAAATTGGAAGTTTAGGGAAAGAGATACAGCTCAGTGAAGCTATGCCCAGTACTCTTAAAGCCAGAACAAGCAAGCACAGAAGAGCATGGCATCCCTTCTAAACCTCCAGAGACCTCACATCACATTCCACCATGACATTAAGCTCTTGGTGGGTACCTCCTACATCTATCACCACGCTCCATTATACACTGGAAGCTCCTTCGGATTAAGGGTCAAGGTCATTCATTTTCTATCCTTAAACTGACAGCTATAACTATAGCACACACTAGACACTCCACAAGTGTTTACTAAATTAAAATGAACACAGAGAAAACACAGAGGTTGAAATTTTCAAGTTTTTTTAACAAGGACACTTTGTAATTATAGGACATACTTTCTACAGTAATTGCATATCTCTAAAATTCCTTGATGCACTTGTTTAAAATATAGTCTAACTATAACAGAAGAGGGAGCAAGAGAAGGAAAGAGGACTTTGAAACATGATTCCTACTAAAAAAAGAAAGAGAAAAGTAAATTATTAGAAGGCCCCATAAGAGCTTATGATGGTACATTCTACTTCTAACTTCTAACTCAGCCTCCCATTTGTAATGCTATTGATCTTTGGAGCCCTTTGTTTTAAAGAATGTTTCTCAAGGTTACATTAGGCTTAACAAGTGAATTTCTGCCTTTTAGTTTGACAAACTGTATGTCTGCCCCTTAAGGAAAGAGTTAAAGGAGAACTCCTGATGGAATTTCAGCCCAATTAATATTTGGCTTTTTTAAAATATTTTATTTTTTTATTTGACAGACAGAGATCACAAGTAGGCAGAGAGAGGGAGAAGCAGGTTCCCTGCTGAGCAGAGAGCCTGATGCAGGGCTCGATCCCAGGACCCCAGGATCATGACCTGAGCTGAAGACAGAGGCTTTAACCCACTGAACCACCCAGATGCCCCATTATTTGGCTTAATTCTTGATGATGGAGACTCTCTACCTCATTCCAAGTAGGCTCAACGTGAAACTTGCTCTTAACTGAATTTATTTGCTACTTTCTCAATTGTTTTACTTTCTTAACTGCCTGTAGGCAAAAGACTTCTGTGTAACCAAGCATGTTTTACATGGAGAAGCCAGAGGTGAGAAGGGTCCATCCATATGAGTCATGCTGCTCTTCTCTAACTTTCTGTAGTCATGAGCTCCTGATCAGTGTAGTTAACAAGTTTTTTCCAGCAACCTCAAGCAAAACCAGAAGTTGGAGGTTTTCTTGGCTGAGAATGCCCACCAGTAATTCATGTACTGTCAACAGATTGTGTTGAGATGCCCCAGGCTTCAGCAGTTCACGGGGAGTACAGATTATTAGAATAAGGTTGAACTTAATTTCTACTTATGCTTCTGTCATGGTTTGTTGGTACTGATTTTTCAGAAGGCACAGATACTGTGTCTGTCCACCCAAGGGATAGTGTAGGTGCACAGTTGGGCTCTGCGACAAAACAGTCTCATCTTTTACACCAAATTTTCCCTGAATTGTGTTTTATGAAACATTAGTGATACCCAAGATAATTGAACTTGAGAGATGATGAACAATGATTTTTGGTGTTGTCATACACTCATTTTAATGTTCACTAAAAGTATATAACCAGCCCATCAGATCTGTGGTTTCTTACATATCATTGCTCAAGAAAAAGCAAATAATAATACTTGGAAACTGCGAAAGTATGTCTGTAATGCACAAATAACAATTTTGGAAATACTACTTTATACCACAACTTGATGCCTTAAGAACAGAAAGTGGGTAAGTCACTTAGATTAAGCAGTTTTATCATTTTAAGCTGTCATTTCACCTTCTGCTATAAGAAAGTGAAGTATCACAGAGCATTCAGCTCTGGATCAAGGTAAATACATACAAAATCTGCAGAATGAAAAGTTTCAGTGTGACTTGTGCATTCAGAGTCAGCAAGTTCAAATCATTTCCCCTAAAACATGAATGCATGTAGTTAATCATATAGTTAACCTATATACAGCCATAAATTTTGTCCCCAGCTGCATGCAGAAGTACAATAGACTTATTCTGGCTTAGCAAAAATATGAATACATTTCCAGGAGGCATTTTTCTAAATAGGACTCAAATGAGTGGATATATTGCTGAATAAGTAAGTTTATTTTAATTTCTGATATTCACTCACAAACAATGAAGAGAGCTCACTGTGCTATTTTTGTTCTCCTCCAATGGCTTTCCAATGCCATGGACTGTGAAGCTCATCATTGTCTACCCTCTTCTCTGTTCCAAATTCATCCTTTTCTGCCTGCCTCCTGATTTACTATAACTTGCACATGTGAGCTTTCTGTAATCCTGGACTTAGAAAACTCTTTCCCTAAGACTTTCCACATATTCCCTCTGCCAGGAACTCTATTTCCCCACTCCCTTACCTTAAGGTACCAGCTTAAATTCCCCTTCTCAGGGGCACCTGGGTGGCTCAGTGGGTTAAGCCTCTGCCTTCAGCTCAGATCATGATCTCAGGGTTCTGGGATCAAGCCCCGCATCAGGCTCTCTGCTGAGCAAGGAGCCTGCTTCCCCCTCTCTCTCTGCCTGCCTCTCTCCCTATTTGTGATCTGTCAAGTAAATAAATAAAGTCTTTTTAAAAAATCACCTTCTCAAAAAGCTTTCACAACCACACTATTCAAGAGGATTCCTTCACTCTGTATCACTTCCTTGCCCTCGGCTTTTTTGTCATTTCTTCTACAACCAAGAGAAAGTGGCTATTAATTTCTTCCGTTTGTGTGTGTGTGTGTGTGTGTATTTCACTCTCTCTTTCCTTTGAATGGCAGATCCATTAGGGCAAGAATGGGTCCTGTCCTCTACATCATTTTTCCCCTTCATAGCACACCCAGTGTCAGCACTCTAAGTGTCCTTATTAAATATTCTTCCATAGTTTCATCTCACTGCTGAGTTCCTCTAAGTATTTTGAGTGTTTTAATAATATATCCTATCAAGTTTCTCTAGATAAATTCAGTTTTCACCATAATACTAAAAACACAAAATAGGGCAAATCTGACCTTGTCTCTTTTAAAAATGTTCATATGAAACCAAAGTCAAGGCCTGATTCTCAGCACCTGAGTTCTGCACTTCAGCTTTGCATTAGGAAAATATGATGAATCTCTCACTTACACACACAGTCATACTGATTTAAAACCCTAAACTCTGGAGCATCAGGAGCCATCCTCCTCTTTATAGTCTTACCAGTGCAGTTTTTCTTTCCACAATGTGCTCTTTGATTAATTATCCAACTAGCAACTAACTGGTCCTTTCTGCAGTTTTCTTTGTTGAAATCTATTTTTCTCTTTGACATTTAAGTTATTCTATCTTCCCTGTGATATTTTTCCATCTATCATTTTCTCTTTCATTTTACCCAGGAAATGAGTCACTCGGATACTACCTTTCACCCTCATGTTCCAGCACATATGGAGGAAAATGTGTAATATCTCAACCTGTGTGCTGAATTCCCTTTTTTAGTTTCCAGTGATGTCCTCTGATTTACAAGCTGTACTTTTATTTTTTGAGGAAAGCATTTTCTTTTTTTTTTCAAAGCCCTATCATTCCAACTCTCTTCACTTAATAAATTAATTGTTTAATCAACTCAACAAAGACTTGTCCCATACCTGCAACATGGTTGGCACAGTCCTGAGGAACAGCAGAGAACAAACTATTTAGTCAATGCCTTCATGGACTTGCAACTGTGCAGGGACCTTTGAGTTAGAAACTATGTTCATGTGGATTCATTTATGTGTGCACATACCCCATCTACAGCCCTTCGTCTTACCAAACGCCTGCCAGAATGTGGGATTCTCTAAAGGGGAAAAGGAAAGAATGTGTATTGCAGGACCCTCAGCAGTACTCATCACAACATTATTACCCTATTTCATTCACCACATTCAAAACTTAATATAAAAACACCCAAAAAATCAAGAATATACTATGTCACCTCTAGGGTTCAGGCACTTGTGATCCAGTTAGAAAGAAAAGACATAAGGTATTTTAACTAACACCATGACCATATTTCTTATCATGGTATACTCTCTCTCCAACCTCAAGTCTTTATGCTCTAAGTATCAACACTTTTCTGAAAGATGCCATGTCCTTTCACTATCCCATGCCTTTGCACATGTTGCTCCCAGTTCCTGATATTCTCTTGCTACCTTTACTCTTCATCCCTCAAGACCTAAGTCAAGTGATAATACCCAGCTCAGACCCTGGTTCATATAGGTTCTCAATACATGGTGTTGAATGAGTAACTACACGAACAAGTGTAAGGCTGCTATGAATTCTACAGTGACGACACAAATGCCTACGTCCTCTAGATTCGAAGTGAGAGAGAGAGGGAGGGAGCTCAGGGTAAGTATTCAGAAGGAAGAAGGACTATTAAAAAGTGTAAAGTCAACTCTGTATGCCAGAGTGAGAAACCATTTGAAAGCAACAATACCAACAAGACTTAGATGCATATATTCTCTTCATTCTGAATATTTGTATTTACCTAATACTCATGATGAAATTATAATAACAAATTTGCACTTGTACTGAAATGTCACATATGCTATCTATAGTATATTTATTGAGAAAATGGTCTTATACATTAGGTCTATGACCTTTGTTTCCTTCTTGGATGAAAACATTTATTTCCTCCACAGTTAAAGTGAATTTTCTAAGTTAAAGTCTTCTGATTCATTATTGATAGGTTCAGTTCTAACTCTGTTCATCTTTAACACCCTTCCAGGCAAAAATACAGAATAAACTTTAACATTTTAAATAATGCAACCCATTTTGAATATACTTGCCTCAACACCATTAGCCTAAAATGCTCAGGATGCCAATATTTATCTATCACAAAACCAACTATATGAATAACTTATATGACAGAAATAAAGTCACAAAGCTGTTTCAATCATCTCAAGGTAAAAATTTATGAAAGTAGAGGCAAATTGTTGCTTGGGTTGGATCAATGTGTTCATATAGTTCAGAAAATAATTCTGTCAGCAGAACGCCTTTTCTATTTCAAACATCCTTGTTTTTCCTTGGATTTACAAAAGTTGTCTGTTTTGTGCTTTCATGGAAAACTCTAGTCCAAGCCAGAATCCTCTTACCATGAAGAGATATAATTTGAGTCTTGGAATTGCCTCTAACTTTTTAAGTCCCTTGCTGGACTCTGAGTATGCTGGTGGAGCTTATGAGCTTTGAGTTCATTCTCTACAATGTGAAGACAAATATAGAAGGAAATCGGGACATCCTGAGGCCACTTGTGCAACTCTAGAATTCTGTGAGGGCTTTTATAAGCTCCTCTGAGCACCTAAGAAGGAATTTCATTTGCTGGGAATTTCTCCCAGGTCTGGCCAAGAACTAATCTCCAGGCCTTGGACTAGTTACCTAAACTCCAAATTAATGTGTTAATTAAGTGATTATTAAAAGAAAAGAGGAGGGGAAGTGATATCATGACTCATACAAATATAAAATAAACACTTGTAAAGGACTTTAAATTATTCATCAATGGGGGATCCTTTAATGCTACCACCAGCAAAAATGTTGACCTGACTTACATACCTCCATCAGAATTCTGAAATGCATTTATAATAAGAATGTGAAAAACTATCCTTCTGCAGGATAATAATTTTTTTTCCTTTAAGCTTTTTTATTTAAACATATAATGTAACCCCACCACCCTCTCCCAACCCCTCTCCCCCCACCCCCCTCAGTTTGTTTTTTGACATTAAGAGTCTCTTTTGGTTTGTCTCCCTCCCGATCCCATCTTGTTTCATTTTTTCTTTTCCTACCACCTTGACCCCCACCCCCGTTGCATCTCCACCTCCTCATATCAGGGATATCATGTGATAGTTGTCTTTCTCCAGTTGACTTATTTCGCTAAGCATAATACGCTCTAGTTCCATCCATGTTGTCGCAAATGATAAGATTTCATTTCTTTTGATGGCTGCATAGTATTCCATTGTATATATATACCACCTCTTCTTTATCCATTCATCTGTTGATGGACATCTAGGTTCTTTCCATAACTTGGCTATTGTGGACATTGCTGCTATAAACATTCGGGTACACATGCCCCTTTGGATCACTACGTTTGTATCTTTAGGGTAAATACCCAGTAGTGCAATTGCTGGGTCATAAGGTAGCTCTATTTTCAATTTTTTGAGAAACCTCCATGCTGTTTTCCAGAGTGGTTGCACCAGCTTGCATTCCCACCAACAGTGTAGGAGGGTTCCCTTTCTCCACACCCTCACCAGTATCTGTCATTTCCTGACTTGTTCATTTTAGCCATTCTGACTGGTGTGAGGTGGTATCTCATTGTGGTTTTGATTTGTATTTCCCTGATGCCCAGTAATGTGGAGCACTTTTTCATGTGTCTGTTGGCCATCTGGATGTCTTCTTTGCAGAAATGTCTGTTCATGTCCTCACCCATTTCTTGATTGGATTGTTTGTTCTTTGGGTGTTGAGTTTGCTAAGCTCTTTGTAGATTTTGGATACTAGCCCTTTATCTGATATGCCGTTTGCAAATATCTTCTCCCATTCTGTCAGTTGTCTTTTGGTTTTGTTGACTGTTTCCCTTGCTGTGCAAAAGCTTTTGATCTTGATGAAGTCCCAATAGTTCATTTTTTTCCCTTGCTTCCCTTGCCTTTGGCGTTGTTCCTAGGAAGAAGTTGCTGTGGCTGAGGTCGAAGAGGTTGCTGCCTGTGTTCTCCTCAAGGATTTTGATGGATTCCTTTCTCACCTTGAGGTCCTTCATCCATTCTGAGTCTATTTTCGTGTGTGGTATAAGGAATCTGCAGGATAATTAATTGCATTACACCAGATAAGATTCAGTTGCATTTCTATGGACAAGAATTATTTGCTTTATTACCAATTTTCTATAAATGCTGTTATAAAATAGCTCAAAGGTGATATAAGGTAGAAATGACCCAGAAAGATGCACAAGATAGGAGACTAAGCAATCTCTGGAGCATACTGCACAATTTTTCCAAACAAAGATTTTTTCAACTTAATTAGGTAACTGTATCCCTTTTCTTCTCCTAAGTTGAACAATCACCCTCCATACTTTAAGGCATTTGTTCCACAGTAGTATAAATATTGTTGGAAATTTCTAAATTTTGAGATAGAAAGGATCTTCTCATTGATTTTAGACACATGATCTTTTGTTTAAGCAAAATGTAAATCACATTTAGGAGGAATTTCCCTGGTTAAACTTGGGGGTTTCAACAGTCAATATCAGAGGCTCCTAAGACTCTTTGCTCATTTTTGAGGCAACTCCTAATGTTTTAAGATAATTTATCTGATGATTTGTGTCTCTTTGGTGCAAGATAAACATCAATTCAAACTCCTTCAAACCTTCCTGATGTCTTTGAGACCTTCAGACATCTTTTTAACCTCTGTTGAAGAGGTTAAAGGAATTATAATAATTATTTCATAAAGTTTCTGTAATAATTTAAAATTTTTAAAACATAAAAAGCCAAAAAGTGGAAATAACCCAAGCATCTATAAACACATGAACAGATAAACAAAATGTATATACTATATTGGAATATTATTCAACCATGAAAAGAAATGCAATTCTGATACATGCTCGATATGGATGAATCTAGAACACTGTGCTAAATGAAATAAGCAAGACACAGAAGGACAAATAGGCAAATTCATAGAGACACCAAGTACAAAAGCCATTACTAGGTACTGAAGGGAGAGGAGACTGGGGAGTTATCCCTTAATGAATACAGAGCTTCTGTTTGGGATGATGAAAAAGTTCTGGAAATGGGTAATAGTGATGGCTGCACAACACTGTGAATATGTAATGTTTCACTAAGTTGTACACTTAAAGATGGTTAAGTTGTTACATTTTAGGCATATTTTACTATAATAAAATACAAAAAGGAATAATGAGTGTATAGCTTTAAACCCTGGCTCATAAAAATAAATACATAAAAAGTATCTCATCTTTATCAAAGTTTTATTTTACTTACTAGTAATAAGTCTAAAAACTTCACACTAACAGTTAATCAAAAAATCTTTGTTACAAAACTAGACCTAGTGATATGCTATATAAACCTTAACTTTTTCATTCCAGATCTCAAGAACCTCTAAGACAGTAATAAAAGATCCATCCTGTCTACCCAATATTACAACCTACTATACAGCTATATTAACCAAGACAGTATAGTATTGGCAGAGGGATAGACATGTAGGTCAATGGACCAAAGCAAGAACCAAGAAATAGTCTCAGAGAAATGTGCTCATTTTTTTTTTATAAAAGTGCAAGAGTCATTCAGTGGAGGAAATATAACCATTTTGACAAATGCTGCTATAGCAACTGGACATCCATAAGAAAAGAAATTGATCTCAATATCACTTTTTAACAAAAATTAACTCAAAATGGATTATAGATTTAAAATAAAACATACAACATTCAGAAAAATTATAGAAGAAAGATTTCAAGATCTAAGATTAGGTGAGGTGCTCTTAGACTTGACATAAAATCATGATCCCTAGAAAGAAAATTTGATAAATTGGGTGTTTGCCATTTGCACCTTGAAAGCCCATGTGAAGAGGATCAAAAGGTAAACTGTAGACTTAGAGAAAATTTTTGCAAACCACATATCCAACAAAGGAACATTATCTAGAATAAAGTAAAGAAAAAAAACCCAAAACTCAATGTTAAGGTAATAGTCCAATTAGGATAATAAAAGCAAAAGACATAGGGACAGTTCAATAAAGAACATACACAGACTGCAAACAAATGACACAGAGATATTCCAATTCATAATCATCAAGGAACTGCAAAATGTAAACCATGAGACAGCACTACACACTTATTAAAATGGCTAAAGTAAAAAGAAAAAAATGACAATGCCAAATTCTGGCAAGATTGCAGAGAATCTGGTATAAATGTAACTGGTACATTACTGGTACAAATATAACACAGTAGAAATAATCTGAGAAACAGTTCAGCAATACCTTTTCAAATTCACATACAATTACCATATGCCCTAGCAATTACCTTCTTGGGTATTTATCCTAGAGAAATGAAAACATATACTCCCATAATAAGCCTGAATATCAATGACCACAGTCTATTTGTAATAGCCAAGAACTGGAAGAGCCCAGGTGCCATTCTTCAAAAGGTGATCAACAGCAGCATCCAGAAAATTTATCTGAAGAAATAACAACTGAAAATTTCCTGAATTAGGGGAAGGAAACAGAAATCCAGATGCAGAAGGCAAAGACAGTCCCCAGTAAAAACAACCTGAGGGCCACACCAAGATAGAGACTAATGGCAAAATGTAGTGATAAAGAGAGAATTTTAAGAGCAGCAGGGGAAAGGAAAGGATTTACATACAAAGGCAGCCCCATTACACTATGAGCTGATTTTTCAGCAGAATCTCTACAGACCAGAAGAAAGTGGCCTGACATATTCAAAGCACTGCAAGAGGAAAACCTGCAGCCAAGAATACTTTATCCATCAAGACTATCATTCAGAATACAAGGAGAGATAGTTTCCCCAATCAAGTGAAAGGAATACATCAGCACTAAACTAGCCCTATATGAAATGTTCAAGGGATTCTGAGTAGAAAGGGAAGACCATAATCAGGAGTAAGGAAACTAGGAAAAACAAAAGCAGTAAAATTAAGTGTATCTATAACAATCTGTCACAGAATTAAGAGAAAGCAAGAACATAAAGTAGGAGGACGCCTGGGTGGCTCAGTTGGTTAAGCAGCTGCCTTCGGCTCAGGTCATGATTCCAGCATCCTGGGATCGAGTCCCACATCGGGCTCCTTGCTCGGCAGGGAGCCTGCTTCTTCCTCTGCCTCTGCCTGCCACTCTGTCTGCCTGTGCTCACTCTCTCTCTCTCTAACAAATAAATAAATAAAATCTTTAAAAAAAAAAAAAAGAACGTAAAGTAGGACACCATCTACTTAAACCATGGTGAAGATAGGAGTAACGAATGGGCTCAAACTTAAGTGACCATCAACTTAATACAGATTAATCTATGCATAAGATGTTGTATACCAATCAAATGGTAACCACAAATCAAAAACCAGTAATGGATATGCAAACAATAAAAAGAAAGGAATCCAAGTAAATCTCTAAAAAAAACAAACTGTGAGAGAAAAGAGCACAAGAAGAACAAAGAAGAACTGCAAAAGCAATCATAAAACAAGTAACAAAATGACAATACGTACATATTTATCGATAACTACTTTGTAAATGAACTAAACACTCTAATTGAAATACACAGGGGGGACAGAGTGGATTAAAAAAAGCATGACCCATTTACATGCTGCCTGCAAGAAACTCACTTCAGAACTGAAGACCCCTGTGGGTTGAAAATGAAGAGATGGAAAGCATCCACTATGCAAATGGAAATGAAAAGAAAGCCAGGGGAGCAATACTTGGATCAGACAAAATAGACTTTAAAACAAAGACTGTAACAATAGACAAAGGAGGACCTATATAATCATGAAAGAAAAAATCCAGCAAGAAAGTATAACTATTGGGGCGCCTGGGTGGCTCAGTGTGTTAAAGCCACTGCCTTCGGCTTGGGTCATGATCCCAGGGTCGTGGGATCGAGCCCTGCATCGGGCTCTCTGCTCTGCAGACAGCCTGCTTCCTCCTCTCTCTCTCTGCCTCTCTGACAACTTGTGATCTCTGTCTGTCGGATAAATAAATAAAATCTTAAAAAAAAAAAAAAAGTATAACTATTGTAAATACTTAGGCATCCAGTACAGGAGCACCAAATATATGAAGCAGCTGATAACAAATATAAAGGTCATAATTCATAGTAATTTAATAATGCAATAGTAGTGCAGACAATCACCCCACTTACATCAATGGACAGATTGTCCAAATAGAAAATCAACCAAAAAAAAAAATAATATAGTGGCTTTGAGTGACATTGGAACACATGGATCTAACCATTATATTCAGAACATTCCATCCTAAAACAGCAAAACACACATTATTTTCAAGTGCACATGAAACATTCTCCAGGACAGATCACATATTAGGCCACAAAACAAGTGTCAACAAATTCAAAATGACTGAAGTCATACCATGCTCCTTCTCTGACTGCAACACTATGAAACTAGAAATAATCAACCTCAAGAAAAACTCTGGAAAGAAACACAAATACATGGAGGTTATATGTAACATGCTACTAAACAATGAATGGTACAACCAAGAAATCAAAGACAAAACCAAAAAATACACTGAGACAAATGAAAATGACAATGCGATGGTCTCAAATCTTTGGGAAGCAGCAAAAGTGGTTTTAAGAAGGAAGTTTACAGTAACAGAGGCCTAACTCAAGAAGCAAGAAAAACCTCAAATAAACAACCTGACCTCACACCTAAAGGAGACAGAAAGAGAAACAAATAAGACCCCAAACCAGTAGAAGGAATAAAATAGTAAAGATTGGAGCAGAATTAAACCAAAGAGAAACTAAAAAAAAAACAATAAAATAGATCAATGTTGCCAAGAGGTAGTTCTTTGAAAAGGTCAATAAATCGATAAACTTTTACCAGACTCATTTAAAAAAAAAAAAAGACTGAAATAAACAAAGCCAGAAATAAAAGAGAAGAAATAACTTGTATAAGAGAAACACAAGGTATTATGAGAGAATATTATGAAAAAATATATGCCAACTAAGTGAGCAACCTAGAAGAAATGGATATATTCCTAGAAACATAGCATCGCAAAACTGAATCAGAAGAAATAGAAAATTTGAACAGACCAATAACCAGCAATGAAATTCAATCAGTAATCGAACAAGTCCCAACAAACAAAAGTCTAGGACCAGATAGCTTCACTGGTCAATTGTATCAAACATTTATTTTTTTTAAGGATGTTATTTATTTATTTATTTGACAGATAGAGATCACAAGTAGGCAGAGAAGCAGGCAGAGAGAGAGGAGGAAGCAGGCTCCCTGCTGAGCAGAGAGCCCAATGCAGGGCTTGATCCCAGGACCCTGAGATCATGACCTGAGCTGAATGCAGAGGCTTTAACCCACTGAGCCACCCAGGCGCCCCTCAAACATTTATTTTTTTAAAGATTTTATTTATTTATTGACAGACATACTGTCTGACAGGACAGGATACTAAATATAGAAAGCCCCAGAGAGTCCACAAAAAAAAACTACTAAAATTGTTAAATGAATTCAGTGAGATTGCAGGATAGAAAATCAATATACAGAAATCTGTTCCATTTATATACACTAATAATCAAGGAGCACCAAAAAAGAAGGGGAAAAAAATCACATTTACAAATACACCACAAGGGGCACCTGGGTGGCTCAGTGGGTTAAGCCTCTGCCTTAGGCCCAGGTCATGATCTCAGGGTTCTGGGATCAAGCCCTGCATCATGCTCTCTGCTCAGCAGGGAGCCTGCTTTCCCCTCTCTCTCTGCCTGCCTCTCTGCCTACTTGTGATCTCTCTGTCAAATAAATAAATAAAAATCTTTAAAAAAAAGAAAAGAAAAACAAATGCACCACAAATAAGAGGACACCTAGGAATACTTAATCAAAGAGGTGAAAGACCTGTACTCTAAAAACTATAAGACATGGATGAAAAAAATTGAAGACAACACAAGCAAGTGGAAACATATTCCATGTTCATGGGTTGGGAGAACAAGTATTATTAAAATGTCTGTATGATCCAAAACAATCTACATATTTAATGCAATTCTATCAAAATATCACAGCATTTTGGTAGGGGGAAAAAAACAAAACAATCCTAAAACATGTATGGAATGACAGAAGACTCCAAAGAGCCAAAGTAATTTCAAAAAGAAAAGCAAAGCTAGAGGTATCACAATTCAGATTTCAAATTATATTGCAAAGCTGTAGTAGTCCAAAGAGTATGGCATTGCCACAAAGACAGACATATAGATAAGTGGAACAGAGTAGAAAACCCAGAAATGAACCCACAACTATATGGTCAAGTAATCTTTGACAAAGGAGACAAGAAAATACAATGGGAAAAAGATAGTCTCTTCAATACATGGTGTTAGGAAAAGTGGACAGTGACATGCAAAAGAATGAAACTGGACCACGTTATTATACCATGTGCAAAAATAAACTCAAAATGGATTAAAGACCTAACTGTGAGACCTGGAAGCAGGAATATCCTAGAAGAGAGCATACAAGCAGTATTTTCTCTGATATTGGCCACAGCAACATCTTTCTAGATATGTCTCCTGAGGCAAGGGGAACAACATAAAAAATAAGCTATTGGGACCACATCAAAATAAAAAGCTTCTGCACAGTAAAGGAAACAATCAACAAAATGAAAAGGCAACCTACACAATGGGAGAAGATATTTGCAAATGACATATGCAACAACAAAGGTTAGTAGTCAAAATGTATAAAAAACTAATACAATTCAAAGAATAATCCAAAGAGAATATGGTCAGAAGACATGAATAGACATTTCTTAAAGGAAGATACACAGATGGCCAACAGACATGAAAAGATGCTCAACATCACTAATTATGAGGAAAATACAAATAAAAAACACAATAAGATACCACCCCACATCTGTCAGAATGGCTAAAATTAACAACACAAGAAACAACAAGGGTTGGTGAGGATGTAGATAAAAAGAAACCACTGCTCACTGTCAGTAAAAATACAAACTGGTGGAGTCACTCTGGAAAACAGTATGGAGATTCCCCAAAACTTACAAATAGAATTACCATATGATCCAGTAATTCAAAAATATGTATGCACTCCTGTGTTTATTGCAGCATTATTTATAATATAGCCAAATTATGAAAGCAGCTCAAGTGTCAAGCAATACATGAATGGATCAAGAAGAGGGGGGATCAGTATCAATATTATGACTCTGAAATTTTACTAAAGTTTAACAAAATATTGTCAACAGAGGAAACAGAGTTAAGTAGGTATGAAAACTATTTTTTCTTACAACTGAATGTGAATCCACAATTATCTCAAAGAAAATTTTGTTTAAAAAGAACATAAGTTTACAAAAATAGAACATTCTGAAACAAGACAATTATTTAGTGACTCACAAATATACTATCAAAAATTAAAACACAGTATCACAAAAGCTGAAAAGAAAACTAGGAAACATGTAGTGAAAAATGGAGGGAAACATAAAGGAATTAAGAGTTCTGTCATGGAGGTCAAACATCCAAAAACTACAAGTACAGAAAGAATGAACAGAGAAAATACAGAAAGAAACTTATTAAAGAAATCAAAGAAAATATATTTGCAACACTGAAGACCCCCATTTCCAGAATAAATGTGACCTATAAATGCAGAGAACAATAAATAAAAAATACTGGCAACATGGTTCATTATGCTGATTTTTCAGAAACACTGAGAATAATGTCAGAATTCTGTAACAGTTTACAGTAAGAACAATTTGGCCACATTTAAATGACTGGGAATCAAATATCCTACTTCTCATCTAGAAATTAACAAACAATACCTACACAATTTCAAGAGGAAATGACTTTCGGTCTAGACTTCTAGTTAGATGATCAATCAAGTGCAAGGGTAAGAGAAAGGTGTTTTCAGACAAGTGAGGTCACAAAAAAGTTCTACCTTCAGTGCAACGTTCTTTTAGGAAGCTACTAAGGAATGTGTTCTGCTGAAATAAGGCAGTAAGCAAAAGGAAGTCACAGCATCCATAAAATAAAACTGACCACCACCACACACACACACACAAAAGAAAGAAAAAAAGAAAAAAAATTTGAAAGAAATGCCCTGGATGGTCAGAATCTAACCCACCCCTCCAAAAAAAGAGTCCAGTTCAGATTACAGGGGAATGCAACACTCCAGAAAAATGTCTCCAATGCAAAACCTGAGATTTTAAACTGATGCATTTGACCACACTGAGAGGCTTACTATTATTACAAATTTCATGGATTAGTTAAGAGGTAAGTGGAGATGAGCATAAGCAAATGATGACAAGATAATTGGTACATCCTGGTACAGTCCATAACTAAGCTTTGAAAAACATAGCCATTGACAGTCTTAATTATATAATCCCTGTAGTCTCATTTAACCAGAAGAAACCAACAAGCTGAACACATAACTGTACAGAGAGCTTGTAGTAAGTCAAAGTGGGAGGTGAGCATGAGTATGCATGGTAAGGGCGAGGTAGGGGGCAGTCGTGGTGACAATGCCAAAGCTTTATCCAATTCAGCCATCGGTAGAAAAGAAGTTTCAAATAGCAGTATATTTTCATATTTTAAAAGTGTACACAAATAAAACAGCTGAAAGTGTTAGAAATGAAGTCCTCTAGGAAATGGGAGTAGGGATGGCGTGTCTTTTGAATTATTAGACCTTCAGCACCACCTTCGTTTGTAGCCATTTATACCTCTTACTTCAACAACTATTGAAAAAACAGTATTACAAAAATAAACACAGAGCATGTCATTTTTAAAATTTAGAAAACCTACAAAAAATTAAATTTACCCCTATCACCCTACTACTTTGGGTCTGTTTTCTAAAATGATGGTGTAAGTTAGAAAAGAACAAATAGCTGATTCCACCAAACTTGAAACATTTAATTATAGAATCTAAAATCTTCCTTTGGAAAACAGTCTTAATCTTCAAGCACTCTTTGGAAACACTAACATTACAATTGACATTGACATTGATACTGGGGAAATCTTGGCAAGAATTGAACTGAGTGGCTTGGAAAGGAATCACCCACAGCTGTCCCTGCCTGGATAGATCCAAATTTGACGATTAAGCATGAGAAAAACAGAGGACTCACTAATTGAGAATGATAATCAACAATCTACCTTAGGGTCACATTTGTGGAAGTTAATTCAGTTTGATTAAGCCTCCAAACCATCAGTGTTAAGCTTGAAGCAGTATTTCACAAGCAGGCTATTTCTCTCTAATGGATTACATTGCTACTTGCACTTTTTAGTCTTCTAAATTCAAAAAATGTTACCTATGCAAGTCTTACACCCAGTCACTTTTACATCCTACCTTTATAATCCACCCATTTACTGCAAAGTCACTCTACCCAAATAAAGTATCTACACAAATAACAGATCTCACCATAGAAATCTTATTTTTCCAGCCATTTGTCAAGATACTGGCTACATTTCTGTGCAGATGACCATGGATTTAAAGGGCAGTGAAAATGTTCCATTCTTTTTACTTTAACATAATTTTGTCACTTCCCTGCCATTCACTGAAAATAACCCAACTGATCTGCTAGCCTTGGGTTTAAGATGTTAATTTCAGTACTTAACGTTCCTATCAATGACCCTGAAATGTGGAAACTTTTTATTCCTGCCTACCAGTGCAGACATTTCCTTTTAGGAAGGGCAACTTTATTCAGGACACGCAGGCTTAGGGTCTATTTCTAAACATCTCCCACTGTCCTAAAAATGAAAATGTGGTTTTAACAATACAAACCCAACAAAATGTAGAAAAATCAGACTGCCTACATTTTTCTATTAGGTTTGTACTTGATTGATACCTGGGGCTATTGTATAAATTTCCATAATTTATGCAAACAATGCTAAGTAAATCACACAACAAAACAATCATATTAATGATACAATAAATTCTTGTGAACACTGGTTACCTGGCACCAATATTTGTATAACTGGAGATAAAAATGTACAGTTAAAGATAAGTGTATAAGCATACATGGATTAATATTTTCTATTATTAGAAATAACTCCATCACGTCAGGAGTGATATCCTTTGATAAAATGAGAAGCTATTATTCTGGTGGCCCTCAAGATAGGGAAAGGAATTAGAAAGCAGATAAATATATCTACCCATAAGCTACTTCACCTAGCAAGGCAAAGTTTAAAAACGGCACCTCGAAGCACATTGACTAGAACAGAAGAAATTTATCATCACAAAAGTCCTACATAGAGAACGTATTTATATTAGTTTCTATCATAAGTCATATTTTCATCACATTTAGAACACATACAATTTTAGCCCATTTGAGAAATCTAGATGTATCATTTCAATTTTGTAGGCTGGGAATATGTTATACCTTTGGGGGGATTTGTAACACACGGAGGGTTATATAATGCCTAGACCCTTCTGCACACCCAACTCTATGCTCTTTTTTTTTTATTGCCAACTTAGCCCAGAGAAATAGAAATGAAGTTCAGTAGATGTTTCCCTGATCAAAAACACAGAACGACTGGACAAGGCTGCAGCAAAAGTTTCCATACAATGGCTCTTTACAATTCCAGCCCACACACAACTAACCTCACAGAGGCTTTCTCATAGGTCCAACTCACACAGAGTTAGAAATATACTATCAAGTCTCTTCTGTTGTTATTGTTCATTTTGGGGGGGTGGGAAATCACTAGCTTAAAATTACCGCCTTATACTCATAACTGTCTCTCTTCTTGGTTGCACATAAACAGAGCCCACTGTTGCTTCAATACACACCTCAAACTCAACATACCCTAAAATTTAACTCATGAGCTGTCCCACCCAATCCCAACCCTCTTCCCATGTCCACCATCTTCATAAATGATAATCTCCAAAGTGGAAGACTGGGGTAACAGTAATTTCTCCACTTTCTAAAACATCCCCATCAATTTTTTTCTTTCATCACCATCAAATTGAATTCATCCACTTTTTTCTCAGCTTGCTCATTACTCAAATCCAGGTTAGACCACTGGGTCTCATGCACAGGATACAACAGGCTTCTAACTGTTCCTTTTTGCTTCAAAGGCTTTTCCCTATTTCTAAGAAAAAAAAATCTAAACTACTAATGAAAACTAATTGCCTTTCCACTACCTGGCCCTTGCCTACCTCTCCAGCCTCATTTTGTGCGACGCAAACTTACTGTGTTCCAGATACACGATCTTCCTTTCTGTTCTTATATTCTAAGCCTACTCTTCCCACATGCTGTCTTCTTTACCCAAATGCTCTAATGAACTTCTCCTTCCTCCCTCTCCTAACACGTGAGTGTTAAACATTCTTAAGCACCCATTAGACCCAACACTATTGCCCTGTGCCCTCAGACCCGACATACTTCCCATGTTCATGCTTCGAGAGCCTCTCTTCCTCCTCCTTAGAAACTCTACTTAATTGGAGTTTTATATTTCACTGCTTAAGGTCTCTGTCTTCTGTTCAATCTTTTCTTTAAAAGACTAGAGAGTAAATATTTTGGGCTTTGCTGACATAGGGTCTCTGTTTCCACTATTCAAATTTGCCCTCATCATGAGAAAGTATCCATAGACAATAAGTAAATAAATGAATGTGGGTGGGCTTCAGCACCCTCTTGGCTATAACTAGCCCATCCTTCCATTGGATGGTATAAACTCCATGAAGGCACTGGGCATGTTTTGTATGGTTTAGTGTTATCTCAGTACCCTTTAGAATACCTGGCATACAATCAGCATATATGCTTGTTGGCTGAATCAAGAGGTCAGTAAATGAATAAAATTTTGGAACCATATTAATCAGTTATGAGGGCATAACTGTTTTCAGCTCTGCTTCTCATCTACAAGAAAAAAATCATAATGTAATTGTTTGCTTTTAAATGGTTGATTGATTATTCAGATTTGCTCTTGGTAAGCCTGATCATCTTAGGAAAAACTCCAAACACAGAAGGTTAAGTATTTAGTGAGGGTACCTGTACTTTTCCAGTACGGCTCCCAAGCAGAACAGAAAGTTTAGAGAAATATGGGAACTAAATAGAGAAACCAGGTTCCAACATTCTATTTTCACCCCACAGGAATGTGACATGAGCAACTAAAGGAATCTTCTTTTGTGAACTACTGGGTGAGCACAAAGAAAGTTAATTGTGAAAAGGATAGCTACAAGTAAGAATTCTAAAGATTTTCACTCCAAAGGATGGCTGAAAACTTCTGTAGCCACCAATTAAACACTTGAACTTCACTGAAAAGTTTGTTTTGTTTTGTTGTGTTGTGTTTTTCTGACCAGAGAAGAATAGTTTTAGAGACTTCCAGTCAAAATGATGAATTGAGCAAATGTAGGTATATCCATCTCTTCTCAATTAAAGCTGTCTGGGGAAAATACATAGCCAAGTCTGAAGGCAAAGAAGGAAACAACCCTTTTACCAGAAATCTAGCAAGAACTGAAGCCATGTGAACTACAGGAGAAAACGAGGAGATATATGCCCTAGGGGATGAAGGTTTAAGCCACTATTGAAAGACTATAGATTTAGGTAGTCTTATCACTAATGTTAGAGAAACAGCACTGGGCTCCCTGTATAAAGCTGGGATGAGGAAAGAGATTACTTAAGGAAATGGTGACTTGAAATTTTCTGAAAAGCAGCCAGCTTCCAGCAGCCTTCAATGAACTGGTTACCCAGGATATATGTGGAAAAAGAGAATCCCCACTGAAACCAAGAACTACAAGCACATTTATTAATTTTGAAATTCCTGAACTGAAAAAGGTATCTAAATGGTCGATCAGATCTGATGAAGCCTGTAGGGTCACCTGAAAATGAAGAAATTCTCCAGAGGATACCCAAGGAAGAAAAATACATGTTAGCAACACAAAATATAGTCCATAGAATCAATAATTTATGTATGTCAATTTATAATTGACACCCTAGAATACAGAACAATCCAAAAAGGGTATCTAAAATAAGTATGTTTCAAGAGGGCAAAAATGGGATCCATAAGAAGTCTTTTTGAAAGGAAGGAGATTCAGAAAATAATCAAGGACAAATGATACATAGTCACTGAAATAAAAACATTTAATAACTAAAACAATAGGGATGAAAAATAAATCACTATAATGAAATAATAAACCACGAGTCTCCCACAGTGCAGTACAAAGTTACAAAGAGATAAGAGAGATGAAAACAAAGGTAAGAAACATCGAAAACCCATAGAAATTCCAGAAGGAACAAATAGTAAGAATGTGGGAGAAATGTGTAATGACAGGATAAAAACTTCTAATAATTGAAAAGAGAATTTTTCAGACTAAAAGTACTTCTTGAATTCCAAGAATATTTTTTCAATTTTACCTAGACATAAAAATTATTAGCAAAAAGGTCTTAACGTTTTCTACATAAGGAATAATGTCAGCTCTCAGTAACCAATGCCTAGAAACCAGACCCATCACAGAAAAAACAAAGGCCCAATCAAAATGGATAGCACACTTCTCATCACCAAAAACAGAAATGAAATGACAATAGAATAATAATCCTGCCAAAGTGCCAAAGAAATATATTTATCAACTGAAAATATCCATAAAGTAGCATGAAAATGAGGCCATTTTTAGATATAAGTATAAGGTATCCAAAAAAAAATTTCTACACACAAATGTGTACTGAAAGGTTTACCAAAAGCTCTATCTCAGAAAGAATAAAAATGATTCGACAAACAGAAGATTCAAGGAAAAAATTAAGAGTGTGAAAACAAAATTCTACTGAACATTTAAGGGAAGACTGATACAAATTTTCTATAATTTCTTCAAAAAAATTGAAGTAGAGAGATTATTTCAACTAATCCAATGAGGAAAGCATTACCCTAATTCCAAAAACAAAGATACTGAAGGAAAGTCAAACTACAAACCCATGTTTCTCGTGACCATAAGTGCAAAAATCCTCTACCAAATATTATGAAATTAAATATTACTACAGAGAAAAAATTAAAAAGAATTATACACCATGAACAAGTGGGACATCTCAAGTATGAAAGGCTAGCTCAACTTTCAAAAATGAATAAAATCCATCGTATCAATTGGCCAAAGAAGAAAAATCATAGAAAAATCATATAATCATATCAAGAGACACATAAAGAGCACAGGAGAAAATGTAATGCCAGTGCCTAATAAAATCTATCATAAAAATAGAAGTAGATCAGAACTTCTTCAAATTGATTTTTTTAAATTTACATAAAGCTGACTATGTGTTTATCATACTTATGTAGATAAACTAGATGATTTCTTCCTCAAGTCAGGATGGAGACAAGGACATCCCTCTCAAGACCTCCATTCAACACTGTGCTGGAACTCAATGGAGAAAAGATGATCTTTCCCACATATGAACTTAAATAAAAATATAAGCAACAAACATTAAATCTACATAGAATCAAGTAAAACTTAAGAAAGCATGTGGGAGCAGCCAAGAATACTTTATCCAGCTAGGTTATCATTGAAAATAGAAGGAGAGATAAAAAGCTTTCAGGACAAACAAAAACTGAAAGAATTTGTAAACACCAAACCAGCTCTACAGGAAATATTGAAAGGGGTCCTCTAAGCAAAGAGAGACCCTAAAAGTATTATCAGAAAGGAACAGAGACAATATACAGTAACAATCACCTTACAGGCATTACAATGGCACTAAATTCATATCTCTCAAAGCTACCCTGAATGTAAATGGGCTAAATGCCCCAATCAAAAGACACAGGGTTTCAGAATGGATAAAAAAACAAAACCCATCAATATGCTGCCTACAAGAAACTCATTTTAGACCTGAAGACACCTCCAGATGGAAAGTGAGGGGGTGGAAAACAATTTACCATGCTAATGGACATCAGAAGAAAGCCATTGGGCGGCAATGGGGTGGCAATCCTTATATCAGATCAATTAGATTTTAAGCCAAAGACTATAATAAGAGATGAGGAAGGACACTATATCATACTCAAAGGGTCTGTCCAACAAGAAGATCTAACAATTTTAAATATCTATGCCCCTAACATGGGAGCAGCCAACTATATAAACCAATTAATAACAAAATCAAAGAAACACATTGACAAGAATACAATAATAATAGGAGACTTTAACACATCCCTCACTGAAATGGACAGATCATCCAAGCAAAAGATCAACAAGGAAATAAAGGTCTTAAATGACACACTGGACCAGATGGACATCACAGATATATTCAGAACATTCCATCCCAAAGCAACAGAATACACATTCTTCTCTAGTGCCCATGGAACATTCTCCAGAATAGATCACATCCTAGGTCATAAATCAGGTCTCAACAGGTATCAAGAGATTGGGATCATTCCCTGCATATTTTCAGACCACAATGCTCTGAAGCTAGAACTCAATCACAAGAGGAAATTTGGAAAGAGCACAAATACATGGAGACTGGAGACTCAACAGCATCCTTCTAAAGAATGAATGGGTCAACCAGGAAATTAAAGAAGAACTGAAAAAAAACATGGAAACAAATGATAATGAAAACAACAGTCCAAAACCTGTGGGACACAGCAAAGGCAGTCCTGAGAGGAAAATATATAGTGATACAAGCCTTTCTCAAGAAACAAGAAAGGTCTCAAATACACAACCAAACCCTATACCTAAAGGAGCTCGAGAAAGAACAACAAAGAAAGCCTAAACCCAGCAGGAGAAGAGAAATAATAAAGATCAAAGCAGAAATCAATGAAATAGAAACCAAAAAAACAATAGAACAAATCAATGAAACCAGGAGCTGGTTCTTTGAAAGAATTAATACGATTGATAAACCCCTGGCCAGACTTATCAAAAAGAAAAGAGAAAGGACCCAAATAAATAAAATCATGAATGAAAGAGGAGAGATCACAACCAACACCAAAGAAATACAAACAATCATAAGAATATATTATGAGCAACACTATGCCAACAAATTTGACAATCTGGAAGAAATGGATGCTTTCCTAGAGACATATAAACTGCCAAAACTGAACCAGGAAGAAATAGAAAACCTGAATAGGCCCATCACCAGTAAGGAGATTGAAACAGTCATCCAAAATCTCCAAACAAACAAAAGCCCAGGGCCAGATGGCTTTCCAGGGGAATTCTACCAAACATTTAAAGAAGAATTAATTCCTATTCTCCTGAAACTGTTCCAAAATATAGAAATGGAAGGAAAACTTCCAAACTCATTTTATGAGGCCAGCATCACCTTGATCCCCAAACCAGACAAGGATCCCATCAAAAAAGAGAATTACAAACCAATATCCTTGATGAACACAGATGCAAAAATTCTCACCAAAATACTAGCCAATAGGATCCAACAGTATATTGAAAGGATTATTCACCACGACCAAGTGGGATTTATTCCAGGGCAGCAGGGTTGGTTCAACATCCGCAAATCAATCAATGTGATACAATACATTAACAAAAGAAAGAACAAGAACCATATGATACTCTCAATAGATGCTGAAAAAACATTTGACAAAGTACAGCACCATTTCCTAATCAAAACTCTTCAAAGGGTAGGGATAGAGGGCACATACCTCAATATTATCAAAGCCATCTATGAAAAACCCACTGCAAGTATCATTCTCAATGGAGAAAAACTGAGAGCTTTTCCGCTAAGGTCAGGAACACGGCAGGGATGTCCGTTATCACCACTACTATTCAACATAGTACTAGAAGTCCTAGCCTCAGCAATCAGACAACAAAAAGAAATTAAAGGCATCCAAATCGTCAAAGAAGAAGTCAAACTATCGCTCTTTGCAGATGATATGATACTATATGTGGAAACCCCAAAAGGCTCCACTCCAAAACTGCTAGAGCTTGTACAGGAATTCAGTAAAGTGTCAGGGTATAAAATCAATGCACAGAAATCAGTTGCATTTCTTTACACCAACAACAAGACAGAAGAAAGAGAAATTAACGAGTCAATCCCATTTACAATTACACCCAAAACCGTAAGATACCTAGGAATAAACCTACTAACCAAAGAGGCAAGGAATCTATACTCAGAAAATTATAAAGTACTCATGAAAGAAATTGAGGAAGACACAAAGAAATGGAAAAATGTTCCATGCTCATGGATTGGAAGAATAAATATTGTGAAAATGTCTATGCTACCTAAAGCTATCTACACATTTAATGCAATGCCTATCAAAATTCCATCCAATTTTTTCAAAGAAATGGAACAAATAATCCTAAAATTTATATGGAACCAGAAAAGACCTCGAATAGCCAAAGGAATATTGAAAAAGAAAACCAAAGTTGGTGGCATCACAATTCCCGACTTCAAGCTCTACTACAAAGCTGTCATCATTAAGACAGTATGGTACTGGCACAAAAACAGACACATAGATCAACGGAACAGAATTGAGAGCCCAGAAATAGACCCTCAACTCTATGGTCAACT
>ML111966.1:0-34030 GCA_003697995.1 Taxidea taxus jeffersonii | reverse complement strand
TATAAAATCAATGCACAGAAATCAGTTGCATTTCTTTACACCAACAACAAGACAGAAGAAAGAGAAATTAACGAGTCAATCCCATTTACAATTACACCCAAAACCGTAAGATACCTAGGAATAAACCTACTAACCAAAGAGGCAAGGAATCTATACTCAGAAAATTATAAAGTACTCATGAAAGAAATTGAGGAAGACACAAAGAAATGGAAAAATGTTCCATGCTCATGGATTGGAAGAATAAATATTGTGAAAATGTCTATGCTACCTAAAGCTATCTACACATTTAATGCAATGCCTATCAAAATCCCATCCAATTTTTTCAAAGAAATGGAACAAATAATCCTAAAATTTATATGGAACCAGAAAAGACCTCGAATAGCCAAAGGAATATTGAAAAAGAAAGCCAACATAGGTGGCATCACAATGCAGACTTCAAGCTCTACTACAAAGCTGTCATCATCAAGACAGTACGGTACTGGCACAAAAACAGACACATAGATCAATGGAACAGAATGGAGAGCCCAGAAATAGACCCTCAACTCTATGGTCAACTAATCTTCAACAAAGCAGGAAAGAATATCCAATGGAAAAAAGACAGCCTCTTCAACAAATGGTGTTGGGAAAATTGGACAGCCACATGCAGAAAAATGAAATTGGACCATTTCCTTACACCACACACAAAAATAGACTCAAAATGGATGAAGGACCTCAATGTGAGAAAGGAATCCATCAAAATCTTTGAGGAGAACACAGGCAGCAACCTCTTTGACCTCAGCCGCAGCAACTTCTTCCTAGGAACAACGCCAAAGGCAAGGGAAGCAAGGGAAAAAATGAACTATTGGGACTTTATCAAGATCAAAAGCTTTTGCACAGCAAAGGAAACAGTCAACAAAACCAAAAGACAACTGACAGAATGGGAGAAGATATTTGCAAACAACATCTCAGATAAAGGGCTAGTATCCAAAATCTATAAAGAGCTTAGCAAACTCAACACCCAAAGAACAAATAATCCAATCAAGAAATGGGCAGAGGATGAACAGACATTTCTGCAAAGAAGACATCCAGATGGCCAACAGACACATGAAAACGTGCTCCACATCACTGGGCATCAGGGAAATACAAATCAAAACCACAATGAGATACCACCTCATACCAGTCAGAATGGCTAAAATGAACAAGTCAGGAAATGACAGATGCTGGCGAGGGTGTGGAGAAACGGGAACCTTCCTACACTGTTGGTGGGAATGCAAGCTGGTGCAACCACTCTGGAAAACAGCATGGAGGTTCCTTAAAAAATTGAAAATAGAGCTACCTTATGACCCAGCAATTGCACTACTGGGTATTTACCCTAAAGATACAAACGTAGTGATCCAAAGGGGCATGTGTACCCAAATGTTTATAGCAGCAATGTCCACAATAGCTACGTTATGGAAAGAACCTAGATGTCCATCAACAGATGAATGGATAAAGAAGTAGTGGTATATATATACAATGGAATACTATGCAGCCATCAAAAGAAATGAAATCTTACCATTTGCGACGACATGGATGGAACTAGAGCATATTATGCTCATCAAAATAAGTCAACTGGAGAAAGACAACTATCACATGATCTCCCTGATATGAGGAAGTGGAGATGCAACGGGGGTGGGGGTTAAGGTGGTAGGAAAAGAAAAAATGAAACAAGATGGGATAAGGAGGGAGACAAACCAAAAGAGACTCTTAATGTCATAAAACAAACTGAGGGGGTGGGGGGGAGGGGTGTTGGGAGAGGGTTGTAGGTTTACATTATATGTTTAAATAAAAAAACTTAAAGAAAAAAACAAAAGAAAGCATGTGGGAAGAGTTTTCTTAGGTAAGACTCCAAAAGCACCTACCCTCGGGAAGAAGTAATAAATTTGATTACATTAAGAGGAAACCCTTGTAAACATCCAAGTTACTAGTAGCAAAGTGCAAATAAAGTAACTGACACAAGACAGTATTACAACATGTAGAAAAGCAAAGGGCTGCTAATTAGCTCTTTAGTTCAGCGTTAACACATTTAGATTTACTAGTGACATTCACAGTGTGATGTATATTGTATGCCATCCAGAAGCTACTACAACACTGGGTGAGACAGAATGTTCATATAATTCTTGCTCTTTCAACAGACTGAGGGACGTGTGGGATCCTCTAGAAGGTAACAATGATATCTATAACTGGTGTGAGACACACACCAGTAGAAAGTTACATCCCACCCTAAACCTAGCCCCAGGCCACTTGGGAGACTGTCACAGAGAAAGGGAGGCAGTGATGTTAGTTGGACCCTTCTGCATCACTGATGTCCAGGCACCAACAAGAATGCTGGCCAAATGGAATTAACTTCTTCCCAAGGTAAGAACAAAGAACTAAAAACTCCGTTGCTCTTGGCTTTCAGAGCTGAGACCATATTTATTGTTTTCCCTGCAGCAATGCTTTCACAAGGCTGAAGAAATCCACTTGAAATAGTTTTATTATGCTAATAAACTGATGTATGTTAAAAAAAAAAAATAAACCCTATCCATATCAGTAAATATCGACCCCATTCTCCTAGTGTCTCAAGCCAAAAACATGAAGTCATCCTTAATTGGATTCCAGAATGTGTAAACACTTAGTCAGTAATGCAAAAATACAGCCAATCAGAAAAGAGACAAAAAGTAGAAACCAGAATAACCAATAAGTAATAAAAAGTCATCCAACTTCACTAATAATTGAAGAAACTCATTACTGATATAACCACAATTCCACTTAATTTACCAATTTGGTAAAAATAGCTATGTCTGATAATGTCAAGTATTGAGAAGATCTGGAAAAAAATTGTCCCCTCAGATAAGGCTAGCAAGATCATAAATTGATACAGTGACTTAGAGGACAATTTGATCATCCCCAGTGAATGCGAGTATGTGTAGATCACACAGCTCAAGTAGCAAGTGCACTTCTGGGTGTATACCTAGGAGATCTCTTACATATGTATACAAAGAGATATATACAAAGAAGCATTCCTCCTTAAGAGCAAAATCAAGGGAACAACCCAAGACTCTACAAGCAGAGAAACAGATAAACACATGTATATAATGGGTCACAATTTCAGGAAAGAACACTATAAAGCAGACAATGTAGAAACATCTCAAAAACACGAGGCTGGAAAATGTAGAATAATCTATGGCAGTTAAAATAAACAAAAATAATACTCTTGGACTGTTTCTGCATACATGCTTAGGTACGTAAAAATGGAACAAAAGGAAAAATACTAAATATGAGATATTACTGCTTCTGGGGTTGGAAGAAGAATAACAGGAACACAAGTGTAGGTAAAAGGTAATTTGGGTCATACCTATAATACCCATAATGGAATGATCTCTTTTAGTTAAAAAAAAACACATACACACACACATATATACACACACACACATATATTACAAGATATAAATCTTGAAACAAATATGAAGATATATTGGCCATTATTAATTCTGAGTATTAGGTATGTGACTGTAATTCTTCGTACATTAAATTCCTCAAAAAATAAAGAGTGTATAAAATTCACTTGGCTACGTAACATTTACTTTTTCTTTTCTACTCATTGTTTGATCAAATAAGGCTCCTTGACTGCTCTGAAGTTCTTCTCTTCCTTACAATACATACATACTTTCATGTGCCCCAGTTTCCCCACAGACAGCAGATATAAACACAAAATAAGAGTACTGAAGGTGAACAGGAAACTCAAGCATGTGAGTATTAAAGTCTGTCGATTTAGAATTCCTTATTGGTGTGAACCATGCAGATGAGGGAGAAGGACAGAGACAGGGAGGGAGGGAGAAGGTGACAGAGGAGACAAGGAGGCAGGAGTAAGGGGGAGGATGGACGGAATCACTGATATACCTGCATATTGGGGCATAAAAGGGCAGTGTCCTCCACCTGAGGATTAAGTTTTCAATCTGAGCAGAATTTTCTCCTTGCACTTTGTCTCAAGAACAAAGAAATTTGAGGAGTATAAACTCAGTAGCCATAGGAAATGGGTGTGCTGTGCTTCCCTCCTACCCAAGCAGGGTCTATTTATGCATTGAACTTTGGGCGGGGGGGCAGACAGTGGCCCAGAAACCACAGATGGCAGATGACTCAGGAGAGTGGGATGGGCAAGGGCTGCGTTTTAAGTATGTGCTCAGTCAGATCCCACTGGCCTCATAGGCTGAGAAGGGCAAATAACACTTCTCAAGGCACAGCCTGGTGTCCTTCAAGTAGATCAATCTCAGGAGAGTTTTCTTGGTCAGTAAAGGACCAAAAACTGTGCTGAAAATCAATATACCTGGTGACCTAATCTGACATTACCAGTAACACTAAGTGTAACCTTCCCAGACCAGGCTTAGGGTTGTTTTTTTTTTTTTTCTTCCCAGTACAATGGCAATAATATGAGTTGATATACAGTCTACAGTTTTTTCTCAAAATGACAAGAAGTGGGTTTTCATTTGCTTTTGTTATTAATATACTATGAAATGGGACTTAGCATTTAAAGATAGTTGACAGATACATGTGTGTATATGGATGTGTGTATAAATATATATATTCACATATTTTTGTAAAATTGGATGTAACAATGCCTGCTAGATCTTAGTAGATCATTATGACACAATTAACAGTTACTGAAATGCTGAAGAATTATGCTGAAATATTAGTACTTTGGGTTTGGTTTCTAGTATAACAATTGCTCTAAAACAATATTTCAAAAACATGAATACAGGGCTTTCAATTTAATAATATGCCATTTTTATCATTATTTTCACTTTAATTATCCCTCCACATAAATAACTATTGGAAAATTTGAGTTTGAACTGGATGGGTCCACTTACACACAGATTTCCTGTGACAAATGCAGTATGGTACCCTCAATGTATTTTCTCTACCTTTTTTTCTTAATGTTGTCTTCTCTCTAGCTTACTTTAAGAACACAGTATATAACACATTTGACATACAAAATAGATTTTAACTCTTTTTGTTAGCTGTAAGGATTCTGGGCAACAGTAGGTTATTAGTAGTTAAGTATGGGAGGAGTCTAAAGTTATACTGAAATTTTTTGACTGCATGAGGGGCTGGCATTAAGCTCCCACAGTGTTTGAGGTCACCTGGGTTTCTTACCAAGCACCTGAGGGAAGCTTTTCATTTGACTTTCACTTTTTCATGTGACTGGAGAAGGTTTCCTATATGGTTTTCCAAGTTTCCCTCCCTTATTCTCCAACCCCAATCTTTCCCTCCATCTCTAACAGTACACAAGCTCAGCTACAGGAAATATTGGGAATACTTTTCTTCTAGCAGATTTCCTAGAAGGAAAATGGCAACCCATGCAACTCCTTGAACAAGACAAAAATCATGGTTAAAATCTTTTGTAAAAGTATGAAAAAGTTGTTTTGGACACCTATATAGCTCCTGTTTATGTGTTTCTTTTTCTTTCTCTAGCTTTCCATCACAAACCAACTGTCAGGAACAAGTCTAAGTTCATTGATGGACAGAATGTGTAAAAATGTACAAAAAGGATAAATATGTATGTTCAATGGAAGGTTGACTGATCTGTTGCTACTATTCACCCATAGGAGTAACTTAAGAATGATTCTGACCTTATATTCATGCTCAGTAGAATAATGTCATTAGTGACAAGTATGTTTTCATGGGCAGTAGCTAAAGACATCTTCAACGGAAAGCATGTGCAGTTTTTTTTTTTTTTTTGATGGAAAGATTCAATGGTGGAGAAATAAAATGATGTGTTCAATATGCCAGGCTACCTAACTGGAGAACGATTATTTATATTATTTTATATACAGGATTTTATTATTAGGTTAAGAGTCTGTACTCAGTAAGGCCTTTTTTGGCCATCCCATCTCAAATTCTACCAGTGGGATCTTTCCTTTCCACCTTCCCTTGCACAGAGTGCTAACACAAATCACTGTCCCCATTACCATTGTGTTATTGAACCAATTACATTACATTCACTTATACTACATATTGTTGATCTGCTCTTGAAAAAGTCAGCTTGCCATGACCCAAGCTATGTCTTGTGTCCAGTGTGGTGGCCACAACACCTAGAACACTACCTAGTCAGAATAGGATTTTGCTAAATTGTTATCAACCAATGAATCCCATCAATGTTGTTAGGATCGGCAGAGCCTGTCTCTGGGCAGAAAAGCCCCAGATCTATTTCTCTACTTTTTCTTTATTCTCATCAGGATTCTGGCAAAACCAGGATAATAACCAATGCTGCTTCTTCCACAATAAGCCCCAGACATTTCCTTTTCTTCTTTCTCTTGTTGTTTTTTGGGTGTTTTTGTTGTTGTTTTCTTTCTTTCCTCTTGTCTCAGGTAAAAAGCAGACAGCTGGTCATAGGTAAACAGGTGTGGAGCAGCTGACTTAGTTCCCAAGTACACCTTACAGTAAAACGGTCCCTTCCAGTCTTTCTCACCCCTACCCTTTGACACTTGCAGGTGTGTTTCAGGTGAGCTGTCCTGTCTCCACGATGTGTGTTAATTAGGTATTATTTTAGAAGGGAAAAAAATACCTAGTTGTTATATTCTGAACTATTTCAGCCACACTAGACACAGCAAGAGAAGTCTTACCAAAAGTTGGCGATAAGTGCCAAAGTTCACTCTAGGATTAAAGCCCACGCTAGAATAATTTATAAATAGCTTGTGGTTGTAAGTGTCAAAATATAACACGAAACAGAGACAGATTTTTTTAAATAAAATAGGGGCAGGAAAAGCCCTACAAAGTATTATTAAAGACCACAAATTAGAAGACCAGTGGGTTTACTAACTAAAAAATTTTAATTTCTGAAGAGTACAATATATAATGAACAGTTGATTGGAAAAATGGGTTAAAATGTGTGATTAAGTCTCAAAAGACATACAAGGGCCAATGGGCAATAAAAAATGTGTTTAATCCCACAAGTCACTGAATACATTCAATTAAAAAGGTAATGAAATATCAATACTTTTAATCTTTACAAATGCAGTAAATAATAAATTCCAATGCTGACTTTGATACAGATGAAAAGGGTATGCTCGTGAACTTCTGATAAGACTGCAAATTAGTATTATTTCTAGGGGGCAATACAAAAGTATATATCCCAATTTCAGTAAGTCTATTCTCTGAATTTAATTGAAAAAGAAATCACATACGAGGGCAAAGAGATAACATATAAGAATGTTCATTGAAATACTGTTTACATGAAAAATATGGGTAGTGACTTTCCAACAGCAGCCGTGGGTAGATTAAAAATTAATTACAATACTTTTCCATAATGATATGTTGCAGCCAACAAAATGGGAAAGAAATGGACACAGAAAAATGTTCATGAAGCCATGTCAAGTGAACTGTTATAGTTTAACAGATGGAATGTATGGTATGTTAACAGATTAATTAAAATGTGTTGGTAACATATGTGCAAATAAGGGCACCTGGGTGGCTCAGTCACTTAAGCGTCTGATCTTGGTTTGGGCTCAGGTCATGATCTCATGGTCATAGGATCAAGCCCCAGCGGCACCCCCCAATCAGGTTCCACCCTCAGCAGGGAGCCTGCTTGAGTATTCTCCCTTCCTCTGCCCCTCGCTCTGCACATACTCTCTCACTCACTCTCTCCCATATAAATAAAATATTTTTTTTAATGTACAAATGCACATAGCTATTAGTAATGCTTGTCTCTGAGGAGTAAAGTCAAGAGACTGGGAAAAAATGCCATTTCTTCCTCACATCCTTTTGGTTGCAAGAACTTCTAGATCAGATCTTTATACCTTGATTTATTTTTTAAAGATTTTATTTATTTATTTGACAGAGAGCACAAGTAGGCATGGCAGGCAGAGAGAGAGGAGGAAGCAGGCTCGCCACTGAGCAGAGAGCCCGACGTGGAGCTCGATCCCAGGACCCTGGGATCATGACCCGAGCCAAAAGCAGAGGTTTCAACCCACTGAGCCACCCAGGCGCCCCTATACCTTGATATTTTGAAGGCTATTCCCATTTTGAAAATATTCTCAGCAGGAGAGACAGCAAAAGGCAGATGAGCCCAATGAGAATTCAAATCCATGAACAAATGAGAGCTGGCTTATACACATGCTTCTTAACATTGTTTCCATTGCATACAAGTCACCTAAACATCAGAATCCGTCCCCCTCCCACCACCACCACGTTTGTCTTCTCATTAATATCTAGCAAAAGCTTTGCTTCCTGAGACTCTGAAACTCTCTCTCCCTTGGTTCCTCACTAGATGTCATTATTGCACCCTCTCTCTCTGTGTGTGCTAAGAAAAGCCATCCTCAGCAGGCAGGAGGGCAGAAGCACAAGGATAGAGCTCTCTCCTAGCAGAGTGAACACAAGGTCCACTGTACCCAGGAGGAGGACTGCTACATCCACTGTAAGAAAGAAGTCCTCCACTGGCAGTGATTGATGGACCTATCCGTAGTTCTTAGATTGCCCACTTACAGCTCGAGACTGAACTCCTTGCAACAATGAGGTCACCAGGGCCGGTGGGTGGCTCAGTGAGTTAAGCCTCTGCCTTCGGCTCAGGCCATGATCCCAGGGTCCTGGGATTGAGCCCCGCATCAGGCTCTCTGCTGAGTAGGGAGCTTGCTTCCCCCTCTCTCTCCCTGCCTCTCTCCCTACTTGTGATCTCTCTGTCAAGTAAATAAATAAAATCTTAAAAAAAAATTCCCCTTCTCAAAAAGCTTTCACAACACACTATTCAAGAGGATTCCTTCACTCTGTATCACTTCCTTGCCCTTGGCTTTTTGTCATTTCTCAGCAGGGAGCCTGCTTCCCTCTCTCCCTCTGACTGCCTCTCTGTCTACTTGTGATCTCTCTCTCTCTCTCTCTCTGTGTCAAATAAATAAATAAAACCGTTAAAGAAATGAGGTCACCTATCATCTCTAGCAGCTAAATCCTATTAATTTCATAGCACATATGACATATATCTCCAATGGGTACAAAAACTGGGCTATATCTTTCAGGGATATCTTTTTTTTTTTTTTTTCTAAGAGACTCATTTTTTTCTTGGTTCATGTTGTATTTCTAACCCTTCTTTTGACACTATTGGCTACAGTTAGCTTTTTCTTGCAAAAATTATAGCCCTAAAGTTGCTTGCGAATCCGTTTCTTTTCTTTTGACTTCAGATGAACAACCCTTTGAGAGTAAGCGGAACTGTCCACTGGTATGTTTTTAGCTTTCGCTGCACTTTAGTACAGAAGCCTGACATAAACCCTTCCATCAGACACATGCGATCACAACTCAAATGGAGCCTTGGGAAATTTGGCTACTGCTAAGAGATTAGAGCTACCATTTGCAGTCAGTTTTTAAAATCTGGTGAGCTCTAATTCCAGGACCACAAATCAACTTCAAAGTGCATCTATCTGTAATAAACAGATGTGGATAAGATTACACACCTGCAGATTCATGAAAATACAGACAGGAGCTGCTCTGCTTTATATTTCTATTGACACATTTTCATAGGTTATCAATGAAATGACACTGACTTTCCTCTACTGCAACAGCAAGTCCATTTGACCATTTCCTCTAGGATATTAGAGCCAGCCATTTTAGCATCTTTGCAGATCTGTACATTGGCCCTTATCTGCAGAAAAGTACCAGGCTGTTTAGGCTTGAGATGGTTTGTAATCCTTTTTTGCCCTCTCCTTGGAAGCGCTTAGTAAAACACAAAACAAAAAACTCAGAAGATTTCAAGTTTTATGGAGAGGAGGCTTATAATCTCAACAGTAAGGAAAATGGAGAATTTAAAATACACATACACACAAACCACATGGAGCAAGAAAGTAACAAAGTTCCCATGTAGATGGGAGAAATCATTCAACATTGACAATGACTCCTAAAGGATAGGAGGCAGATCCTCACACAGGCAGGGAGCCCTGTGATTATGTAATCAATAAAGATGATACTAACACAGCCTCCTGATCTGCCATTCTTCTACATTTGTCCCCCATCCTTCATTCTCAATCTAAACACACCAACAGAGTGATCCCACTAAGAACACAAGAATATGTCACTCCCCCACTCAAAAATCTTCCAGTCTTCCTTTCTCAAAGATCCAGTCATCGAGCCTTGCCCCACTTGCCCTTCATGCCCCATCTAGGCCCCTTCTTCCTCTTTCCCCAGCTTATCTGGTACACTGGCCTCCCAGCTCTTCCAAGAACTCAGTGGACATACTCCCACTTCCCTACATTTGCACATGGCAATTCCTTCCCTTGGATCAATTTCCTTCCACATATACACATGGCTTGTTGCCTTACCTGCTTCAACTGCTTTCTCTGATGGCACCTTTTCAAAGAGGGTTTCAATGACATCTGATTTAAACCACCATTCCCCTTTCTTGCCCCATTAACTCAGGGATCCCACCCCTTCCTGCTTTAGTATTCTCCAAATGCTTACCAGCATATGGTCAACTACACATTTACTCATCTACTTATCTTCTCTCTCCTTCCATTTGAAAATACTGCAGGTGAAATACTGTCTGTTTTGTCAAGTCCTGCATACTTAGCATACAGTAGAAACTCAATAATATTTGTTAAAAGAATGAGTAGGTACTTGTTGAATACATTAATGAATGAAGAATACAGAGTAAATGCTAGGTCAGGAATGATGAAACAAGACCCATGAACTGGATTGTACAACTATAGCTAGAAGAGAAAGATCCATTTGGGTGCCTATCAGCATCATGTTAATTTAAGAGAAGGCTAGTATCTTGTGGAAGAGCAGACCACAGGGCAAACATGAAAGAATGATGGATATTACCAACAAGGGGTGTTCACCAAACTTAAAAGATTTTTCTGAGCACACAAAAATATTTGATTACATCTTTTGAAAGCCTGACAAACTCTACTGATTCCAGAATAACAGTACCTGAAAATACTTGGCTTGAAAATATTCAGCAGGAAATCCTTAGGCTTTTTTTTGGTGCCAGTAAGTACCCCAAACCCTAACTATCCTCAAATATAACTCCTTCTCACCAAGTTTATCATTATCCACAGTCCAGTCACTGACATCTCCAAGCTGAGAGCTCAAAAGCCTCCTAAGGAGAGTTTGTTTCTACCTTGGCATCCTGAGGGATCACATGTAGGCCAGAACTCTAAGACCTCACCACATCTAGAAGGCTCCACAAGGTATGGAGCTTAGTTATACCTCTGGCTTCCTTTCATACCCTTCCTCCCTCACCCACCACCATGCTGATCCTCTCACCATTCAACACACCAAGCAAACTCATGCCTCAAGTGGTTCACACTCAAGGTTCACTCTCTGGAACATTAATCCTCCTGATGCACCTGTGGTTCACACCCTTGCCTTATTCATCACCTCATTAAAGTTTTTGCGCAAAGATCACCTCCGCAGAGAAATCTTTTCCGGACCACCAAATATAAAATTACAGCCCCTGTCATTCTTTATGTCCTTCCGTATTTCATGTTTGTTTATAGCCCTTCTTTCTTCACATTCTACTATAGATTTGTCTACCTCTGTACTTTTATTGGTGTTTCCCCAGTGGCCATACTGTACCAGGTCCAGGGTTGGTGCTCAAAAAGTATTTATGGAAGGCATGAGTCTGGAGTATAACACACTAAGAGACCTCAAGTTCAAGTTTTTTTGAGTCGCTATTCATAGGAAGGAAATAGGCTTCAACAATCAATTTATTGCTCTGCAGAACCCAACATGCTCATAATTAGAAGATTCGCTCCACATTTTAAAGTTCGTGATGACTTCCTGCTCTAGGGGAAAACCTTCAGAACTGCTATAAAAACTGCTGGAGTTGTCAGCTTGCTCACAATAACTGAAGGTTCATCAAATGACATGGCTTAATTTTTCTTCTATCCTAGCTGAGTCTGTGTAAAACAGACTCAGTCCAGCATACAGAATTGTTGAGTCACTATAATGTACACCTGAAACTAACAAATCACACATTCATTATACTAGAATTAAACTTTTTAAGAAAGATTTAAAAAATAAAACTCAGTTATAACAGCAACCATGAGGCAAAAACCCCTCCATTTCTAAGTGAGAGTTTTTCTCTTATTTAAAAGCAACCAGGTCTGTGACCTAAACCTCATCACTGTGTTTTCATGAAAATGTGTTTAGTAAAAGGCATAGGAATAGGAAGAAACCAGGCATTTAAAACCCCAAATCTGCTTCTAAGAAACCTTTTCCAATCCTATATAACTTACAAAAAATATTCATCTCATCTCCTACTGTATTATGATTCCCTATATTTAAGGTAATAAAAAGGGAATTAAGTTACATGTTTTCCATACTAATTTGGGTCTACTTAAAAAAATGGGGGGAGCAGAGAAATAGCATACTCTCCCTATCTAATGTTTATTTCTTCTCCTTAAATTGCTGTTTTCCCATAATCTAACTTTTACAATAATAAATCTATATATTCTTTCACCCAAATCTTAATAAAAAGTTCTAGGTAAGTACTTAAAGAAACTTCTGCGATTGTAAAATGTCAAGATCTCATAAAGAATGTTTCTGAAGTGAGGCAGGAAGATCTGACTCTGTTGGAACTAAGGCAGAATTTAAAATACCCAGATTCCCTGATCCTTATGCAAGCTCTCTAGTCAGTGGGCACTGCTGCTAGTTCTCTATCACAGGCAGAATTTCTAGTAGGTTTTTCCCACACGAAGAGAAGACCAAAGAGCTCTCCATACCGATATCAGGTACTTAGCTCAAGCTGCACACAAACATTAACTGATAAACAGCTACACTGTAAATGATCGCCTTGTTCATTTTATATGAAATTAATAATGATGCTTTTATGATTCCTTTTTAAAACAAGTGACAAAGGATAGACTGGGCATTAAAATATTTTCCACTCCAGTTCCTTTGCTGCTTTTAACCAAACACTCACTAGACTGTCAAAACAGCAAGGTTAGTCGTCATTCAATTTTTACAGTATCACTTCTGATAAACAGGCACGTAAACATCATAAAATCCGTAAGGGAAACACCCACTCATTTGTCTTGACTGTGTCAAAATATTCTCAGAAAATCAGACAACATTTTGACTCTCAACTACAAAGTGTGGTCACTTTACTGCAGGCTGACATTGCCTATGCAGAGAGCATGGAAGTTTCCAGAACACCACTGACAAACACATTTTCTAAAGATTCACAGGAACCCACTCTATGCCAAGCACAGTTGTAGGCACTGGGACTACTGAATGAGAAGACATAGCCTTTGCCCTCAAGGATTTCAGGCCAACACACACACACACAGACACACACACACACAGACACACACACACACTTCTTTGCAGGTGCTGTTTTTTATCTTTTTCAAGGGAAAGAATTGGGCAGTTTCAAAGTCACTGCCTACTGCTTTAGGAAAAGCAGAGGTCATGAATGTTTCATTGAAATATCTCAGATGTTATCCTTTCTGAATGAAGGGTTTCTATGCAACTTGATTGTAAAAATTATCTGCCTATGGGAATTCAGAGAAAAAAGCCAACCATTTTAAGTGGGTGTTTCCTGCATAAAAAAAAAAAAAAAAAGATGATGATGATACATTGTCAATTTCAGAACTGCCACTTTTCAAAGTCATGGCCACAACTACTGCAATGAAAATACCATCAGGAATTCACTTCCTACACTGCAAAACTTGGCCTGGAATAGCACATGCTTCTGGCTACATCTACATTTCCGATTAATTTCCTGAATGCAGAAAATGCACAATCTTGACATTTAAAGAAATGAACACTGACGCATATTGCTTCAACTTGGAGAAAAGAGTAAGAGCACATTTCATCATGTTCTAATACATACACAAAACAGGGCTTATGTGAATGATCCATTAAAGGGTTTTCAAATGCTTTTTATGTACTCCTTATACACATTCACAATGCCCACTGGCATTAATGAGGCTCACTCAAATGTATGGACAAAGAGCAGGCTTTTGTGTGTATACTTGGACATTGAAGCAGTAAATTTAAATACTCTCAAAGAAACTTAATGGATTGTTTTAATGTTAAATTGATTTAAAATCACCAGCACACAGTGGGTGAGGTAGGGAGAGCAATGTGGTTAACAGGGCGAAGGCATTCCAAGGCAGTATAGAGCTGAAGATGCATTTCCATACATCGTCCTATTTTCCCTAACCATCCAAGACAGGCACCTGTGTCTTAATTTTTCCTTCTTATTCAACGGACATTTTATTATCACTACATGGGGAAAGGAATGACCATGAGATAATTCCAGTGGCTCTTTCCTGGTGGCCTGGCCATCAACTACAGCAGGAGGAATTACCCATGGCCTCAACTTCTCAGAGTCCCTAGGCACCAGCAATGCCATCCACCTATGGAGACTATTTCATCCTCTGAGACTAATCTCATGCCCACCCTATAAGGAAATAGAGTTAAACAAGACCAGGATGCATCCCACGTATTCTGCAGCATGAGGCTGGGAGACACTGGAAACCCACCTGTTCTCCTCTACCTGGCATCATATGACAAACACTTGGAATAATGTGACAGTTGCCCAAGCCCTCCACCAAAACTATTTGCTTCAGCATCTTTTTTCTGAGAGCAGTTCATTTTTACAAGTTTATTTGATGAATGTTCATTTGTAAGGACAGCGACTTTCAGTGAAAACAACTGTAACATCTCTAACATGGTTTTACTCAGCCTAGGGAACCACAAGCTCTGTCACTGATGCATTTTCTGATCAGAACAACAAGGGTTTCTAGCAAGAGCAACAGTGAGAAGTATGATGGGTGTCGGTTACCATCAACATAATTTTTTTTTTTTAATCAAGCTTTGAAGTTACATCCAATTTGCTTATTGTAGCTTGTAGCATCTTAACAGCATAAGTAGAAACATCAAGATGGAGATCCAGGCAAGGTGTTTTTGAGACACCTTGGAGAGATTTTGAGGCAGAAAATATTCTCTAGGATACTTCTGAGATAAATAAAATGAACCCAGAGACGCATATCTGAACACTTAAGGAAAAATACCTCCTGTCTCATATTCAGAACAAAGATGAAATGCTAGTCAGACTTCCAGGGTTTTTTTTACCCAATTACCCAAAATCAAAACAAACAGCTAATCTTTGATGAAGCGGAGTTCAACAGAGCAGGATTTGAGAGTGGTGCTTGAGCAGCAAGTCTGAGAACAATGAAGCCAGAGCTCTAATCTAAAGAAATTCAGTGTATTCCTTTATTTCAGTGTGTCCAATGGGACAGATGACTGAGGACCCTTCAACTGTTGCCTGAAGTCAGAGCATTTCACAGTCAAGTCTGATGACAAAGTACACAGTCAAGTTGGGGTTCTCTATAAGAACTCCTACCACAATCCCCAGTTCACGGGGATGCATAAAAGAAAGATAGTACCATGTCAGAAGGCAGAGGACAATGATGGTGGACAGATGTGAAAACTTTCCAGTACATCATGACTCATAATTGTAATAGCTACACAATGAAATCTTTAATCTCAATGACCACAGGTTGGTTGATGCACTGGGATTTTCTCCACTGCTCGCTATACACACAAAACATTAGGAAGTCTGTTGAAGACATCTGTGAGCTCACTACTTTGAGATTGATGATTGCTGCTTCTAGCTCCAACTTCTGTAGTGATTGAGAGATCTTTCACACTCTCAGCTATCTATGATGGTTCCACTCACCGCTTTAGTGCAGAGTAGGAGAAAAATTACTGTTAGAAAGGTGTGTGCTAAGAAACCATGATTTTCTTTAGCTTCCAACATCTCAATAGAATTGGAACTACTGTCATTTACAGTATCCCAAGACCATAAGCAAAGAAACCTGAAAGATCATCACATAATCTTTGGCTTGGGCATGGGAGCCATAAAATGTTTCTACTTAACAAATGTGTTTCAGAGTCCAAAGAAGCTGAGAAACCTAAGGGACTCTTACCCACATGCAGAAAGGTACCAGCTTCACATATTCCAACTAGAAAGACTGAGAGCCTCAGGGAGTCAGACACAACTGGGGATACAAACCTCCCTCTGCTACTCACTGGTTAAATGATCCTGAAAATAATCATTCACCAAAGATGAAATTTTCTCCCTGTGAAACTGAGCTGTTGTTACACTTATGGGAGATGGTGATTCTGAGACTGGAGGAAGTGCCATCTTTCTACATAGTAAACACTCAGTAAGTATTAGGTAGGATATATAGGACCTACTATTTGGTTAAAAATTGAGGACACTGAAACCCAGTAAGGTTAAGCAACAGATGATTCATAATGGAACCAGAGCCAAACTACAGCCTCGTACACAGGATAGTGCCCTCTAGTAGTCCACAGTACACAACAGTATATAGACCTATAGCTTCTCTTAGAGTGTGCATACACTTCAGTGTATTTGACTGCGATGATCCGCAACCCGTATGCTTCTACTTAACTGAGACGATTAAGCTCATCCCCAGTGAGAATTCCTCTCTTGTCTTGAGTCCTTTGGATTCCTTTTTCCTTACCAGTCAAGTGGAGATACTCTTTGATCACAACAACCACACTTGATCCTCTCCCTGCAACATGCTTCTTTCTTACTTGTACATCTTCACAGTGGGAAACTCTCTCATCAATAGTGTAATTACTCAGCATCACCACACTGACAAAATACATTACAGCAAAAGACAGATACAGTCATATCTAATGATCAAGAGAAGTCTCTATGGGCGCTATGGGTATTTATTAAGAGGGTCAGGTGTCAGTGATACATAAGTGAACAACTCACACAAGATTTTTACTCTCATGAGCTTGGATTCTAGAAGATGGGAGAAAATAAAAGCACAACAAAAATTAATTTGGGTGATCTAGGGCAATTCACTTTGCTTTCTTTTTTTTTCTAAGATTTTATTTATTTGTTTGATGGACAGAGATCACAAGTAGGCAGAAAGACAGGCAGAGAGAGAGGGAGGAAGTAGGCTCCCCTCTGAGCAGGGAGCCCAATGTGGGTCTCTATCCCAGAACCCTGAGATCATGACCTGAGCCAAAGGCAGAGGCTTAACCCACTGAGCCACCCAGGTGCTCCTCACTTTGCTTTCTAAAGCCCTTGTTCCTTCATTCTTAGACCTTAGGGATTATTTTTACAAGATCCATCATTAGCTGGGAAAATAGAATATTAATACACTATATCAAAATTTTCACTACAGGTGCATCAAAGAACTAAGTGCAAAAAAATATGAAACTTTTGAAATAAATCTAGGAGAATATTTTATAACCTTGTACTTAGGGAAATCTTTAGTAAGAGTAGATGCCTGTAAGTGAGAAAAGAAAATGTAGACATATTAACTCAAACACACACACACACACACAGCCATAGACATAGTGAAGTCAACAAATAAATGAAAGATGAGAAAACTTTTGCAAAATATTTAGTATCCCAAATATGCAAAAAAAAAAAAAAAAATCACTAACAAACTACCTATTATAAAAATGGATGAAGGCTATGAAAAGATGTTTCACATATCAGAAAATGCAAAAGAATAACCATCTCAGAAATTTTATAATTTATGCAAATTATAAAAAGAAAATATCAAACTTTTTTCCAGTCATTTGACAAGATCTTTAAAGACTGACAGCATTCGAGGCACTGGGTGGCCCAGTGGGTTGAGGTCTCTGCCTTTGGCTTGGGTCGTGGTCCCGGGGTCCTGGGATCGGCCCAAGTTGGGCTCTCTACTCACCAGGGAGCCTGCTTCCTCCTCTCTCTCTCTGCCTGCTGCTCTGCCTACTTGTGATCTCCGTCAAATAAAAAAATTAAATATTAAAAAAAAAGACTGACAGCATTCAGTACTGATAAAGGCTTAGGAACATATTTTCTGTCAGACACTAACAGTAAGGTTATAAATTAGGATACATTTTTGGAAAAAGCAATCTGGAAATACTTATTAAACTGCAAAGTCACATACCCTTTGACCCTAAAATCCTGCTCTGGGAATGTATCCAACTGAAATAAGAGTACAATAACTTTGTAAAAGAAAAAACAATTGCAAACAGACCTAAGTGCCCATTTATTAGGGAATGTTTTGATCAATTATGTTATACCCATTCAAGAGAATTCTCTATGAGATCTTAAAAAGGGTAAGGTAGATCTGCATGCATTAACTTGATACAAAGGTTACACTGTTGCTGAAAAATCAAGTTACCTAATAGTACATACTGTTTACTTGTACAAATATAAAATACCTTTATACCTATAGTTAATACAAATGTAACACTTTTGCTACCACAGCAGAAAAAGTGAAACAGAGTAAGTTAATGTTCTAGATACTGCTCAGTTGGGTTTCTTCAGAAATCCCAGAAAGATGGCATTCTAACTGCTTCCCCCCCCCCCCAATCATTGATAATCACAATCAAAAGCTGATTACAATACAGGTACATGGCAGTTACATATTTTCATGCTAAACACCTAATTTCACCTCTTTGTTATGTAATTAATGATTGATTACTGGAATCTACAACTAATAAAGAAGTGTGAAGACTCTCTTCCCCATAGGGGAACAGTAATGACCCTGAATTATGCAGTATTTTAGAAAATGGGTAAAAATACCTTATTTGCAATTTAGATACTCTATAGTCCTCAAATTTCTATTCTGTGACGAAGTGACAACCATCCTTGCAATGAGCATGCTGTATGGTAAGGAGTAAACTCAATTCATTACCTCTTCAGACCCTTCCTCATATACTTACTTTGAAGGTGGAAATACTGCATCTATTTTTCACCACTCGAAATGCTATTTTGAGAAAGGTTGACCCATTCCATTAACCATGATTAGCTATATGCCTCCATCATATTAAACAGGATGATCCCGAATATTCTACACTTTGGTTCTTTTCTTGGCATCAGATGAACACAGCTTAACATGGCAGCTAGAGAGAATGGCTTTTCTGGTTACATTGTTCTTTCTAAATATCAGAAGATATTTCTTCAGGAAAGCTGTTAGAACATCATCTTTTTTAAAATATTTTATTTATTTCTTTATTTGAGAGAGAGAGAGAGGGAGGGAGCACAAGCAGGTGGGGAAGAGGAAGAGGGAAAAGCACACTCCACACTGAGCAGGAAGCCCAATTCTGGGCTCAAACCCTGGACCCTAGGATCACAACCTGAGCCAAAGGCAGATGCTTAATAGACTGAGCCACCCAGGCGCCCCTAGAACACCATCTTAAAACATACTTAGTCTTAGCCAAAAAAGAGAGAGAGAGATGAGGCTGACTCATCCATTGGACTAGGAACTCCATCTATTCTTCTAATTTGCACATTTAAATAACATTTTTCATAAAGAATTGTTTTTGTGCCTTGTCAAAAGACACACAGTACAAAAACTTATTGACATAAGTTTCAGGTGGGCAGCAGCAAAAAAAAAAATCAATATCTTTTTTTTTTGGAAAGAATTTATTATTTATTTGTCAGAGAGAGAGACAGAGTGCACAAGCAGGTAGAGAGGCAGGCAGAGGCAGAGAGAGAAGCGGGCCTCCTACCAAGCAAGGAGCCCAACGCGGGACTCAAGCCCAGGACCCTGGGATCATTACCCGAGCAGAAGGCAGCGGCCTAACCAACTGAGCCACCCAGGCGCCCCTAAAAATCAATATATTTTAAATGCCAACCCTTTAAAAACAATCACTGTACACAGCTCATCTCGGTAAAATGATTTACTCAGGCTACACACATTTCCCTAGGCAGAAAATTTTTCCAGATTTAACTTTCCTTCTGCAAACCAAGTGATTTTTTTTTTTTACTTTTTTCTTATATATTATCTCACATGCAAAAGATATTTCAGTAAGAAAAAATGCAACCCACTCCTCAAATCAGGAATAAGTGAATAAAACACAGCCACACTGACTCTGAATTTCGTTTACAACCAAATACAGTAGTGAATGGGCTCTGAAGAAACAGAGTTTATACCCAGTTAGGTGGGAGGAGATGGGAAAAGCAGGGAGGTAGAATTATCTTCACAGAGAAATTGTGCTTGAGATTGGTGTTGGAAAAATGAATTTAAAAAGCATTACAAAAGCAAAAACAGGAAGCTATTCCAAGGAATATCAACTTCAAGGAAAGAAGTCGGCACAGAGAAAAGATAGTAAAGAGGCACAGGCATCATGCCGGATCTGTTCAATAGAAACACTTGTTTAACGTTCTCAGTAATATGAGGATCATTATTATAACTTTAGAGATATGGAAATAGAGTTTCAGAGAGGTTAATTGACTTGCCCAAGAGTACACAGCTTATCAAGAGCAGAGCCACCTTCAAACCCTAGCCTAGATGACTTCAAAGCTTTCATTTATTCCAAAAGCATTTAGTGAGCATTCACTGTGTCTTAAAGACTGTGGTTAAAACTGGTGATGCCAAGGGACAGGGGATGTAGTCACTGTCTGCAAGGAGCCTGTTGGGCTTTTGGGCTGGGCTGGACAACACTGAGTTTCCAAGTTCACTGCAGTGATCTTGCCAGCCTCCTGCTTTCTGTTTCCTTCCGTGCTCTGCAAAGTACCCTGAGTTCATCCTCACTGGGACCAGTAAAATCACTGGTCCTTTTCCTCCACTCAAGGTTTATTCTGATCCAACTAAGACCCAGCTCAGTGCTGTCTGGAAAAACAGCCAAAAGGAGTTTCTATCTGAATGGGGCGGTCACTATCCCTCGAAGTTCCAAATCAAGTACGTTGCTCCTTGAGTTTCCCTCAAAGACACTGGTCAACTTGGATATCTTATGCCCAGGACCTCTGTTCCCCTTCCCTTTACCAGAAGAGGACAGGGGTACCCAGAAATAGCATGACTCCCCTTCTGTCCCATGCCTGGTAAAGCTCTTGGAGGCAAGCGTTAAGTCATAGCTCTCCTAGCTTTCTTCTCATTAACATTCTCTTTGTCCTCAACAATGTTATCTTCCCCATCCCGTATTTTCATCACTCATTATATCCTAGCATAAGCCAACTGCCCTTATTCTCAGGAACCCTCATGCCCAGTCAAACTACTCCTTGAGCCATTTCCCTGGACCAAATAGAGTAAGACTTATATATAGGCTTTGAGCACTGAGCTGAAGGAGATGTCCAGATCCCAGGGGTTAGTGATAAAATGTGCAGGCATTTCAGTTTTGGATGACCATTCACAGGAATCATTTTTGCCAAACACTTCCTTATAGCGCAGTTATCAACTGGACAGAAAACCTAATTGTCTCCTATTAACATTAACTGGATTTTGGAAAAAGGAACACCCCCACCAGAGATCTGAGGACAAGATAGCACAAACTAACTATTAAAAGATACACCCATACACATTTTTTAAAATCTGTCATCACAGCAAATATCTTACTTCTCAGGCTTTTATGCTATATTGTTTAGAGAAATGAGGGAGGCATTTAGTACTGTTTGTAGGATACAAGTATGAATGTGAAGAGGGATGAGAAAGGGAATGAAAGTGGCCTATAGCCCCAAAAGGGAATTCATGTAAAATTTCCCTTTTGTCCCTCAGGTAAAGTGTAGGCCACCCTAAAACATTCTAACTTATATATACGTTTCTTCCTGATTAATTTGTTAACATAAATTGGAAGAGCTTGATACATTTTGATTGCTAGAGTGGGACTACTAACCTACATAAAATCAAAGTCACAATCCCCTTTGCCTCTGCCTAAAAAGGTCTTATGAATTACTGGCTTTAAACATTTCAAAGCTTTGTTTATCTGGCTTCTAATTTTGACTATATCCCAAAAGACAAATTAAGAACCACGAGACCCTAAGTTTGATTCTCTCCCAGAAAGCTATTCTTTTATCAAACTAAAACAGGGCCCGACAGCTCTAAGACATAAGGTTTGCTTTATCTCAAACCAACATAGCTCGAATATTCAGAACAAGGAAGAAGTCACATTTTCTGGAAAAGCTTAACATTTTCTTACCAGCAAGCATACTTGCTTTGGAAAACCTTTCAACTGAACAATGGTCTGCATTATCCTCAGCCTTCGGTTTTTCTCTAAATCTGCCTTTGTACACCATTTCCTAAGCTCTCTCCACGCTGCCTGACAGTTTTGCTATTTTAGCCTGATTTTCTGCAATTTTACTTCTCTGCTGTCTGGCTGATTTTATTATTTGCCATCTTCTCTCTTTCAGACAGGGGGTTTTATTCTGGTTTTGGCGTGTTGGGGTTTTGGCAGGCGACTGCTATAAAATACAAGAGGTTTGGAAGCTGGGCAGATGGCAAACGCAGTGTTGTGTGCTTTCATTCATGATGGGCTTCCGGCTTTTTTCTAAAGGGTGGGAAAACCGCCAACGCTGATTTCCTGTGCCCACTTCTGACATACTGAAGCAAGACACTGACGTGGTGACTGGAAGGATTGAGGTTTTGCAGTTCTGATCATCTCTGGTGGCTGGTATTTGAGAGAAAAATCTTCTGTTGATACTTAGCAATGATCTGTTTGCATTTGTTTTCTATCTTGGGAGGTTTTTGATGAATCTGTTTACCTTCGTAGTTAACATCTCCTTCCTCCAAGAGAAAAGCTTAGTGATGACCTAATACTTCCTTCTGGTTTTTACTATTGCTGTTTTCCCAAGCTCGTACACAGATCATGATATTTTTTTTTTTCCCAAAGAACACCTGGCCAAGCATTACCATTCGAATAGAGGACCCACTCTCTTAATTGAGGTTTAATGACCTTGTTTCCAGAAATGGCACCTCAGAAAAAAAGCATTTCTTGGAGAAGTCAGATTCAAGAGCTCAAACCGAGACAAAACCTTTCTTTCCAGAAAAGGAAGAACCATTTTGCCATACCATGGATCAAGTACTTAGGACTCTCTAGTAAAACAAGGCTGTTAAAACTTCAATTTCATGGAAACCATGAAATACTGGTTAGCACTGTTAAGGAAAGTACCTATTTCCATTATATAGCTATTGGAGTGTGAGAATTGGCAATAATAAAGTCTTCCCAGAGCCTTGAGTTTCCCTTGACTATGCCTTTTTATCCCACAGAGACATGCATAAGAGAAAAACCTAATTAATTTCTGCACAATCTCAAAGCTCACCATAAGAATATTTAAGCATTCAGTCCAAGAAAAACAATCCTTCACAAATGAAACTTCATATCCTCTGGTATACAGTATAGTGTCTACTGATTTATGGGTTTTACTAAAAAATAAAGATACTGTTTTGTTCCTGGTCACACATAAATAAGATGACAAATAAGAAACTAGTCTGAGTCTAATTCTGCCCTCATTTTTTAAAGAAACTGGATTCAGTGGGAATTCTAAATACACCTTTAGGGGTTCCTGGATGGCTTGGTCAGTTAAGCATCCAAGTCTTGATTTCAGCTCTGTTCATGATCTCAGGGTCATGAGATCGAGCCCGATGTTGGGCTCTGCACTGACTGGATTCTGCCCCTCTACCCCTCCCTGACACCGGATGTTATTTATAAAGTAATAAGAATTGATTCCTTGAATGGTGTATATTTTTCAGTAGAAACTTATTTACTCTGAGAGATGTTCATTGTCTCCATATTAATGTGGATATTCCCACATAGAAAGTTTAGCTCAGTTGTCAATAGAACTAAGGAAATCTGGCTCCGATATCACATTTTATTAAATGCTTTGCCTACAATATTTTTCTCTGTACAACATTGCCGAAAGACACCAAAATAGACTTGCAGAAATAAAAATACATTCCATGTTCTTGGATAAGAAAATACAGCAACATGAAAATAATTTTCTCCAAGTTACTTGATAAATTTAATACAATCCCAATTCAAATACCCTAAGAATTTTTCTAGAGCTATATGAATTCATTTCCAAGTTCACAGGAAAAAAACTAAAGGACAATAACAGCCAGAGAAGTGCTAAGAAGTGGGAGGCTGCTTCTTGCCATTATTGAAATCTATTATAAAACATCTATAATTAAACTATATGGTACTGATGAAAAGAAAAAAAGTTCAGAAACGGATGTTAGTACATCAAGAAGTTCAGAATATACTAAGCAAATTACAAACTAAAAATTATTTATATATATGCATATATATATATATATATAAAACCAGTAACCCATCACAGTAAAGATATCCTACGAAATTTAAAGAGCATTTGAGAAGAAGACCAACAGATATTGTTTTAAAAAAGATTAAAGATATGTGATGTTCATCCTCATTCATAATAAAAAATGCACATTAACCTATTGTCAAATACAACTTCTCATGTATCTGGTCAGCAAACATCTAAAATCTTGACAACAGTCTCCATGGATGGTTGGCCTGCAGGGAATCAGGTCTTCTCACACATTACAGGAGGGAATGCTAAGTGATATCACCTAAGAGCACTTAATGTCTAACCTAACTACATAAACAGCAGCCTTTATCTCCATGGTCCTCACTATCAGGACTTTCCCCATATTCACTGAGAATAGTCTAAAAGATTACATGCAAAGACAATTCATTATAACAGTATTTGTAATAAAGGGAAACATCAAGGCCCATCCCTAGGGGACTCCCTGAGCAAACTTCAATAAAGTATATTACAGCTATAAGTATGAATGAGAAAGATCCACTCTACTGTTATCCAGTGAGCACCAGGACCAACTGTTAGGTGGGAAACCAACATGCACAGGCACCTGGGTGGCTTCAGCTCAGGTCATGATCTCAGGGTCCTGGGATGGAGCCCTACATCAGGCTTCCTGCTCAGCAGGGAGTCTGGTTTTCCCTCTGCCTGCCACTCCCCCTGCTTGTGCTCTCTCTCTAGCAATAAATAAATCAAATCTAAAAAATAAAAAAATAAATCCACCAGAAACCCACATACAGACCAGTTTTTAATAGTATTGTATTACTGTCTGCATAAGAAACAGACTGGAAATGTGTAAGATACACATACAACACGGGGGTATCTTTCAACACGGGGGATATATTTTCATTATGTAAGTAAGTTTGGATTTTCAGGTCCGTCTCCTGAAAAAGTCTAAAAGAAATGGGAATGCAGTAGCAAAGAGCCAATTTAGAGTTTAGATTCAAACTGTCATTCCCTATTAAGATAACAAAGGCTCTTTGGGGGGAAATTGGATGATTTCAGGTCTGGGAATACTCAAAACAAGCCTGGGACATCTGGTGCCAAAAACCAACACAGGTTTCAAAAATTACTGGAGCCATATAAAAAGAGACAAAAGAGCCAACAAGCTCCTATTGGTCAAAAACAGGGTAATTTGAGAATCAGAATGAATAATGTGTGCAACTGATAAGAGCACATAACAATGTTTTCTAAAAAACCCTCACTGGTCAACTCTAAGGGTGCTAAAATATAAACTGTTATTATGCAAATGAATAAACACACATAATCAATTCTTTTGGATTCTCCACCATTCCTAACATTCCATAAATCCTTCAACTGCTTTGGGTTTAATGCATAATCAGATCTTTTTTCTGTTTTTGTACAAACCCTATTTTGTGATAATAATATTGCATAAAGGAACGTTATGCTTTATGGAACAATTTCAGCTATAAATGCAGAAGGAATGATAACATTAAAAATCATGATGCTGTCATCTCTAAAGAAAGCAAACATTTTGGCAAGGATTATGCACGGATGAGCACTAGGTGAAGGCTGATGGGAAATTCACAGATCCATGAGGCTGCGACTCTAAAGGATTGGTGTAATCTTAATGCCACTGAAAGTACAGCCTCCTCCCAGTGTGATGTATTAGAGAAGTCCCAGCACCTCCACAAGTACTTTTCCAAGTTCTTTTGTTTTGTTTTTCTGAGAGAGAGCAATGAAGAGAGAGAGAGGGAGACTCAGAATCAAATAATTGAGACTCAACACTTTACAGGAAACATGGGGAATGGATGAAAAGTTAAGCAAATGATGCCACCAAAAAGCAATGAGACAAATGCCAACTACAAAAAATTCCTCTAGACCTTCTTTCTCTTCTGACAATAAATGGCAATGGGGGTAAAAAGCAGGGAGAACTGCCACAAAGTAAAAGAAATTTACAAACATTAAGTAAGAGCAAGGTTTAAACTGTTTAAATTTTGACTGGAACCAACTGTAAAAAGACAGGCTTTATTTTAGGAACACTTGGGTAGCTTTGTCAGTTAAGTGTCCCATTCTTGATTTTGGCTCAGGTCATGATCTCAGCGCCATGAGATCAAACCCCTTGTAGGGCTCCATGCTGGGTGTGGAGTCTGCTTAAGATTCTCTTTCCCCTCTGTCCCTCCGCTCTCCCTCGGTCTCTCTCTCTCTCTAAACAAAAAGAAAACAGGGAGGTTTTATTTTAGATATTTAGGCAAACTGAACAGAGACTGGTTACTAGATGTTATCATTCATAACATGAGTTATGCTAATGAAAATGTGTATATGGAAAAAGTCAGTAGGCATTAGGAATATATTCTGAAGAATTTATGGTATTAGGGCTTTGCTCAAATAATTCAGCAACAATTGATGAAATAAGATTACAAAATGCTGATAACTACTAAAGCTGGACAATGTGTACATGACACTTTATTATGCTGTTTATTCTTGAAGTTTCTTTGCAAATGGCCATGCTAAAAATATTTTAACTAGCGATTCCAGAAATTTCTCTTACGTGACTCCTAGCGACTGCTCCCCTTGTGCAAGCACTGTAGAAACTTCAACATGATTCACATTACATATATTTCCATTGTTGGTTTTCAAAAAGGGCTATTTATTCTTTGATCAGACCTGGTGTGTTTATAGGCTGTTTTCAATATGTTCTGCTTCACATGCTTTCCCAATCCATTAACTAATATTATGTAGGAATTTTCTGTAGTTTCTTTGCAATGAAAAGTGAAACAAGACTTGTCTATGAAGGACCCTCTGCTTTTCTTTGATATTTGTCTCAGAGATTCACAACTTGCAGAGCCAGACCCTCTACTGGATCACACAGAAAACCATGAAACCCTGACATAAACAGTGTAGAGGGTAAATGATGTCTTACCCACAGAAGGAGTAGTGTATTTCAAGTTTACGGAGATGCCTCTAAGATTGATAGAACAAAATTCTCCATGGATTAATACTCAAATTAGGACTCCTCTTACGTCAAATTGTGCTTATTTTCTTTCCCACTAGCCCTGCCCTCATGCTTGACAATACTGAGGAACTCTGAATACTTGGTTCTGAGACTATACGGTGTTTCATTTTCTAGCATTCTAGGAATAGCAGTGATTTTTCTGTCTTTGCAGAGAATGATCCCCAAAGGACCCTTATTAAAAAGATTCCTGGAAGATTCATCAGGAAGGCATCTTACCTGAGCCTCACTCCTCTCTACAAGATGTCAGTAGGTTGAGAAATCCTGAGCTAATCTGTGTGAGTGAGATATCATATAAATGGAGCCTCCCTCGGGGAGCCATAGAACACAGTGACCAAGCACCAGGAACCATTTCTCCTCAAGATGACAAAATGCAAGGGCAATAACCTTTCTGCATCAAAATGACCTCAAGCTTGAGCATAATTTAGCATGTGTATACCAACATGGCCAGTAAGAGGTGGGGGCAATAGGTCCAAGCATTTGGAAGGGTGCCCTCTTGTGGTAACAACTAAATCCCTACCCAGTTTTACCTCCTCTGTGACCACAGTGAGCCAAGACAGGACTGCTAAGAAACCACCAAGCTAAGGAGACATGCCAGAGCCCAATCTTCTCCACATGCTGAAGACTGGCTGGAGATTTATGACTGTCGGTTATTATTTAGACCACACGAAACCCTGATGAGTTTTTCTCAAAGCTTCTTAAGTATTTTGCAACTTCCTTCTGTCCTGAAGAACAAGGTACTTACTTCTCAATGACAAGGTTTTTTTTTTTTTTCCTTTGATATCCTCTTCCAAATGTTTTTCCTTTCTTAAGATAAGTGCTGCCAAGTAGAATTTTAAGTACATGAAGGCATAACACTTTCAAAATAAAATAATCAATTCTTGTTCCTGTCCCTTCATCTTAAAGGAATGCTAAATCAGACACCACGTGTGGGTTATGTCTCTGGGAGGGTGGGTTTAATATGGTGAGAAACACTAACTGTAGAGCTGCCTCAGTGCCAATGGCATCACTGCAGTTAGGGCGAAACACAGAAAAATACTGACGGTAATAGAAAGATGAAGGCAGGGACGCCTGGGTGGCTCAGTTGGTTAAGCAGCTGCCTTCGGCTCAGGTCATGATCCCAGCGTCCTGGGATCGAGTCCCACATCGGGCTCCTTGCTTGGCAGGGAGCCTGCTTCTCCCTCTGCCTCTGCTCACTCCTGCACTCTCTATCTGATAAATAAATAAAATCTTAAAAAAAAAAAAGAAAGATGAAGGCATAAATCTATCAGTGTTTTAAAGAAGCCTGAAATTCAAATACTAGGAGTATAACAGAGACTAATATTAATTTTCTTCCTGATTCTTTGGTTTTTTTTGTTATCTTATTTTTTAAAACCAATTTTTTGCTTCAGTGTCTATTTAGGCTTGTTTTGTTTTGGTTTGGTTTTTCTGAGGTAGTGAAAAATAAAGGAAAACAGTTATGAAAGTCCTTAACTCGGGCGCCTGGGTGGCTCAGTTGGTTAGGCAACTGCCTTCGGCTCAGGTCGTGGTACCGGAGTCCCAGGATCGAGTCCCGCATCAGGCTCCCAGCTCCATGGGGAGTCTGCTTCTCCCTCTGACCTTCTCCCCTCTCATGCTCTCACTCTCTCAGATAAATAAATAAAATATTAAAAAAAAGAAAGTCCTTAACTCATGAAGTCTGTAATTCTATCAAGAACTTTTAATTCACCTGTCAAAGAAATTTTTAATATTGACTCTTTATTATCAAATTAATTTAAGATCAGCAATGGAAGTGCAATTTTTATAGAGAAAGAGCAGATGATGGACTCTGTACTGGGCTCAGTGCTTTCACTCATAATGAACAGACCTCTAGGTCACTTTTCTAAATCTGATAACTATAAATTCAGAGGTAAAATGAATAGAGTGATAAAAAGAGTACCATGAACCCAAGATTAAAGTGACCACCTAGGAGACGAGTTAAAATAGATTAGTTTACTTGTAGCAGTCATTGATGATGTCTTAAAGAACAAATAGACCAATATGGAGTAAAATTAAGCAAGCACGTGCTGGCTGGTAGACGGGATACTTAGAACATGTTTTATGATGGTTCGTTTTTGTTTGAGAAGAACAAACTCTCCGCTTGTACCCATTTGTGCCATAACTGACTAAACCAATAAATCGGCTTCCAGAGAAGTTTGTTTTAATTTCTTCATTTGTAAAGGAGAAAAATAAAAAGTCCTTGGCCATAAAAATGAACAGAAATTGCTTTCTGAAAAATAAAACTATACTCTCACTGAAAGTAAAGTGCGATGGTGGTACCAACCTAACAGGGAATGAAAACTACTTGTGATTTTAGGAATAAAAGGGAACCCTGGATTAAATTATTACCTCTGTCAAGTGTTCATTCAGAATTTCTTGATTTCACAAAGTCATTTAATTCATTCATTTATTCTCCTATCATAATTAAAGGATTAATCCCCACCTGTCCTTCTGATTACACCACAATGGTGAAAGCCTAGATGGAGTACCTAAGGAAAAGGGCTAGATACACAGTAGGTACTGGGTATATACCCATCAGTGAGTTATCAGTGATCCAGAGAAACTTCCACCCATACAAGAAACCATGGCCCTCAAAAGCTTTCTCTGCACTGATCTCCATAACACATTCCCTGGATATTTCACTCCTCTTGGCAAGAAAGACAGGTGGGCATGCTAACAAATAAAATTCCTATTTCAAGATCTTTGAACCAACAATGAAACTCTCTTATAAAGCATGTGGGGGTGTAAGCCCCTTCAAACAGGTGTTGATAAGACCACAGAGCCATTAAGAATGGTTCAGACAGGGGAGGAGTCAAGATGGCAGAGAAGTAGCAGGCTGAGACGACATCAGGCAGCAGGAGATCAGCTAGATAGCCTATCAAACCATTCCGAACACCTATGAATACAAAAAGGAGATCGAAGAAAGAAAAACAACAATTCTAGAAACAGAAAATCAACCACTTTCTACAAGGTAGGACCAGCAGAGAAGTGAATCCAACGCGACGGGAAGATAGACCCCAGGGGGAGGGGCCAGCTCCCAGCAAGCGGCAGAGCACAAAATCAGGACTTTTAAAAGTCTGCTCCACGGAGGGACATCGCTCTAGAGGCTAAACTGGGGTGAAGACCTCACGGGGACAGCGTGGACTCAGGTCCCACGGGGTAACAGAAGGATCGGGGGTGTCTGAGTGTCACAGAGCTCACAGGTATTAGAGCGGGGAAGCCGGCTGCAGAGACAGAGCTGAGGTTTCCTAGAGCAGTGGTCTGTGACATGGGCCGGTGCTCTGTGACACGGGCCGGTGCTCTGTGCGAGGGGTCCCCACAGGATCCGGGGAGACTCTAACCCAGGAGAGCTCAGGGATCTACGGGGTTTGGAGACTCCAGGTGGGACTCTGCCAGAGACAGAGATGCTTGGTCACAGGCTGGGTGAACTTGGAGCGCTCCCAGAAGCCAGTGAGACGGGACTGATTACGTACGATTTTCTCCAAGCGCGGCCGGAGGCTGGGGAGAAGGGAGTGATTAAACGCTTTTCTCTGAAGGCGCACTGAAGACTGGAGCCCCTAGCTCTTGGCTCCTCTGAATCAGAGACTGGGAGGCCGCCATTTTCATTCCTGTCCTCCGGAACTCTACAGAAAGCGGAAAGCGTTCAGGGAACAAAAGCTCCCGAAAGTGAAACTGAGAGGATTACTCAGCCCGGCCCCTAGTAAGGGTGGTGCAATTCCACCTGGGGCAGAGACACTTGAGAATCACTACAACAGGCCCCTCCCCCAGAAGATCAACAAGAAATCCAGCCAAGACCAAGTTCACTTAACAAGGAGAACAGCGGATTCTTATCTGCACAAAATGACAAGGCAGAAAAACTCACCACAAAAAAAAAGAACAGGAGGCAGGACTGAAGGCTAGGGACCTAATCAATACAGACATTGGTAATATGTCAGATCTGGAATTCAGGATGACGATTCTCAAGGTTCTAGCCGGTCTCGAAAAAAGCATGGAAGATATTAGAGAAACCCTGTCAGGAGAAATAAAAGCCCTTTCTGGAGAAATAAAAGAACTAAAGTCTAATCAAGTTGAAATAAAAAAAGCTATTAATGAGGTGCAATCAAAAATGGAGGCTCTTACTGCTAGGATAAATGAGGCAGAAGAAAGAATTAGTGATATAGAAGACCAAATGACAGAGAATAAAGAAGCTGAGCAAAAGAGAGACAAACAACTACTGGACCACGAGGGGAGAATTTGAGAGATAAGTGATGCCATAAGACGAAACAACATTAGAATAATTGGGATTCCAGAAGGAGAAGAAAGAGAAATAGGAGCAGAAGGTATACTGGAGAGGATTATTGTAGAGAATTTCCCTAATATAGCAAGGGGAACAAGCATCAAAATCCAGAAGGTGCAGAGAACACCCCTCAAAATCATTAGGAATCGGTCCACACCCCGCCATCTAATAGTAAAATTTACAAGTCTTAGCGACAAAGAGAAAATCCTGAAAGCAGCACGGGACAAGAAGCCTGTACCATACAATGGTAAAAATATTAGATTGGCAGCAGACTTATCCACAGACCCCTGGCAGGCCAGAAAGAACTGGCATGATATATTCAGAGCACTAAACGAGAAAAACATGCAGCCAAGAATACTTTATCCAGCTAGGTTATCATTGAAAATAGAAGGAGAGATAAAAAGCTTCCAGGACAAACAAAAACTGAAAGAATTTGTAAACACCAAACCAGCTCTACAGGAAATATTGAAAGGGGTCCTCTAAGCAAAGAGAGACCCTAAAAGTATTATCAGAAAGGAACAGAGACAATATACAGTAACAATCACCTTACAGGCAATACAATGGCACTAAATCCATATCTCTCAATAGTTACCCTGAACGTAAATGGGCTAAATGCCCCAATCAAAAGACACAGGGTTTCAGAATGGATAAAAAAACAAAACCCATCCATATGCTGCCTACAAGAAACTCATTTTAGACCTGAAGACACCTCCAGATTGAAAGTGAGGGGGTGGAAAACAATGTACCATGCTAATGGACACCAGAAGAAAGCTGGGGTGACAATCCTTATATCAGATCAATTAGATTTTAAGCCAAAGACTATAATAAGAGATGAGGAAGGACACTTCATCATACTCAAAGGGTCTGTCCAACAAGAAGATCTAACAATTTTAAATATCTATGCCCCTAACATGGGAGCAGCCACCTATATAAACCAATTAATAACAAAATCAAAGAAACACATTGACAAGAATACAATAATAGTTGGGAGTCTTTAACACACCCCTCACTGAAATGGACAGATCATCCAAGCAAAAGATCCACAAGGAAATAAAGGTCTTAAATGACACACTGGACCAGATGGACATCACAGATATATTCAGAACATTCTACCCCAAAGCAACAGAATACACATTCTTCTCTAGTGCCCATGGAACATTCTCCAGAATAGATCACATCCTGGGTCATAAATCAGGTCTCAACAGGTATCAAAACACTGGGATCGTTCCCTGCATATTTTCAGACCACAATGCTCTGAAGCTAGAACTTAATCACAAGAGGAAATTTGGAAAGAGCACAAATACATGGAGACTCAACAACATCCTTCTAAAGAATGAATGGGTCAACCAGGAAATTAAAGAAGAACTGAAAAAAACCATGGAAACAAATGATAATGAAAACACAACGGTCCAAAATCTGTGGGACACAGCAAAGGCAGTCCTGAGAGGAAAATATATAGCGATACAAGCCTATCTCATGAAACAGGAAAGGTCTCAAATACACAACCTAACCCTACACCTAAAGGAGCTCGAGAAAGAACAACAAAGAAAGCCTAAACCCAGCAGGAGAAGAGAAATAATAAAGATCAAAGCAGAAATCAATGAAATAGAAACCAAAAAAAACAATAGAACAAATCAATGAAACTAGGAGCTGGTTCTTTGAAAGAATTAATAAGATTGATAAGCCCCTGGCCAGACCTTTCCAAAAGAAAACAGAAAGGACCCAAATAAATAAAATCATGAATGAAAGAGGAGAGATCACAACCAACACCAAAGAAATACAAACAATCATAAGAACATATTATGAGCAACTCTATGCCAACAAATTTGACAATCTGGAAGAAATGGATGCTTTCCTAGAGACATATAAACTGCCAAAACTGAACCAGGAAGAAACAGAAAACCTGAATAGGCCCGTAACCAGTAAGGAGATTGAAACAGTCATCAAAAATCTCCAAACAAAAGCCCAGGGCCAGCTGGCTTTCCAGGGGAATTCTACCAAACATTTAAAGAAGAATTAATTCCTATTCTCCTGAAACTGTTCCAAAAAATAGAAATGGAAGGAAAACTTCCAAACTCATTTTATGAGGCCAGCATCACCTTGATCCCCAAACCAGACAAGGATCCCATCAAAAAAGAGAATTACAGACCAATATCCTTGATGAACACAGATGCGAAAATTCTCACCAAAATACTAGCCAATAGGATCCAACAGTACATTAAAAGGATTATTCACCACGACCAAGTGGGATTTATTCCAGGGCAGCAGGGTTGGTTCAACATCCGCAAATCAATGTGATACAGTACATTAACAAAAGAAAGAACAAGAACCATATGATACTCTCAATAGATGCTGAAAAAGCATTTGACAAAGTGCAACATCCCTTCCTAATCAAAACTCTTCAAAGTGTAGGGATAGAAGGCACATACCTCAATATTATCAAAGCCATCTATGAAAAACCCACTGCAAGTATCATTCTCAATGGAGAAAAACTGAGAGCTTTTCCGTTAAGGTCAGGAACACGGCAGGGATGTCCATTATCACCACTGCTATTCAACACAGTACTAGAAGTCCTAGCCTCAGCAATCAGACAACAAAAAGAAATTAAAGGCATCCAAATCGGCAAAGAAGAAGTCAAACTATCGCTCTTTGCAGATGATATGATACTATATGTGGAAAACCCAAAAGGCTCCACTCCAAAACTGCTAGAGCTTGTACAGGAATTCAGTAAAGTGTCAGG
>RCUC01169224.1:0-42079 GCA_003697995.1 Taxidea taxus jeffersonii | reverse complement strand
CTATTCTTTTTGTTTTAATTGAAGTATAATTTCATTCAATAAAATGAAAAGTCTTAAGTATTCAATTCAATGAGTTCGGCAATTCTGTATACCTGTTCAACAACCAACCGAGACAAGAATTTAACATTTTCATCACTCCCCAAAATCAACCCCATGCCCCTTTCCAGTCAATCCCCAATATGGCAGAATTTTCTACTGTAGGATCTCCCAAATGTTCTTAGGGATGTCGTCTACATTACTTACCATTTGAACTCTCACAACTTTCTTCTGTTGGAAGCAAACTAATGAGAGGTTTGCATGAATCATCTCAATATTCATATCTGTTCTATGAGGTAGGAATTATTTCTTCCATTTTATAGATGGGAAAACTGAAGCTTAATGAGATGAAATAAGTCGCCCAAAGGTCAAACAGCTCTTAAGCTCTTAACTTAAGGTCTTAACTTAAGGTCTCAACAACTCTTAATCCCAGAGCTGGGATTTGAACTCCGATTGGTCTGATTCTCGCACCTGACTTTTAAATCACTATTCTAAAGAACAAATACATTCTGAGGTTTAGCTGACAAGTGAAGTTTTCCTGGGTCTGGATTTTGTACGTCTGTTACTGTGACAAAAGGAGAAAAAGTCAACTGGTTGATTTAATACCATCTTACGGTATAACTTTCATTCCTTTTATGATACCTTGTAAGCTCAGTTACTCTTTCATTAACTTGTGCCTGCAAGATTTTTGCCAGTTGACTGTGAAGAACCATGATGGTTCTTCAGATCACCCTGATGGCGACAGAAGGGCAAACAGTTTTGAACACTGACTATGTGTCAGGTGCTATGTAAAACACTGCACTGAAATTTCCTGATTTAGTTCTCCTACTGACTTTCAGGTAGGATCTATTATTAACAGTTTTACAGACTAAAAATTCATGGCTTAGTGAACGTGAGTGACTTTGCCCAGTGCTGCCCAATTAGAACATGGCAGAGCTCATTCTAAATCTCATCAGGCTGTCCTGAATGCCTGTGTGTCATCCCCTGCTGTAAACAACCTCTTAATCCTCTAGGTAGGTCCTTAGTCCTATTAATAAAGAATGGTCTCAGTTCCTGCCTGAACTAGATTTCACCACTATAAATATGTGAGAGCAAACTCTGCCAGCTGGCAAGCTTTTAGATAAGATCCTGTTAGTCCCAAACACTTAACTCCACCTGGTCTTCAGAAACTTGGAAAACAGCTGGCCCTTGGCCAAATTGTGAGGTACATGAAGTTTGTCTTAGACATTTGATCCTCCTCAGCTCTCTGCCCCTACCCTCAAAGTATCCTCTCAAACAAAGACTCTCTTTCAATTCCTGGAGCCCAAGTCTTGCCAGAATTACTGAGTTTACATGTTTGGACCCTCTGATGCTCCTCGGGCTCCTTCCCTGCCCCTGCCTGTTGATTTTTCCATCTGTACCTGAGCCAGTTTCATTCTGGCTATCCCACCTGAGCTCGTGCTGATGTCCTCTTGGAGGGAAGTTGGTGAAGGACCTCCAGATGCCTGAGGCTCCCTAGAGCAAGGCAGCCTCAGTGGTGTGTCTCCCAGGACTGATAGGACAGGAAGACAAGGCTGCTTTAGTGGCAACAACAACTAATAAATAGCCTTGAATCCGCTCCTTGTGCTGTTCGAAGGACTTTATATGTAGTCATTTACTCAGTCCTTACAACAGTCATGAGGTGTGTTAGTCAAGGCTCCAGCAAGAAAGAGAAGGTACACACAGATGGAATTCTGAAGAGAAGTTAAAGAAGAAACTATTTGCAGATGTGTAAGCTGATTTAAGGGACTCAATCGGGAATCTTGAGGCAGCCAGCAAACTAGCTGCCGTCGAAAGCTGTTCCCACTCACAGATTGAAAGGGCAAGCCAGGAAATGGTGTAACTAGAGCCTGATGAAGAGCTATTATTCTAGGCAGAGCTGCTCTAAGAAGCCATCTGCAGTCATGGAGGTATGTGGCCAGAGCCCCAGGGTGTGGAGCTGAGGGTAGCAGGTGAAGAGAGAGAGAGGAGCTCAGGGGTTGGTGACGTGTTGGGGGAACTGATACTCTAGTACTCCCTTCCACCTTCCAATTTCCCTTTGACTGAACAACTAGAAGCCCGACATCAAGGGAGTCTCGGTGATATAGTCTTGAAGTATCAGTCGCCATAGGACTCCGTATGGGGGAAAATGACAGTGAATAACCAGTCCACAAAAAAACCGAGGCACAGAGAGGCTAAGTAACGTGTCCAAAGTGGCAGAACCAGGATCTGAGCTGAGGTTTTCACATCTGGTCTAGTGTTAAGGAGTTCTCCCACACCAGTGGCTTACAGTTTCTCCAAATGCCTTCTCCAGAGAGATTTTAGAAGACTCCTGTGGGAGGTGTTTTAGAGCAGGTGCCCTAATCATATTATTCCCAATGAATTGGGATCAGGCACGTGGGGCTCACCAATGGATGACACTGTTGGGATGAATCTGGGCCAAGCATGGAAACTCACACAGGTGAGTTCAAATTGTTCCCAGTAGTGACAGAGAGGAGTCCTTATTACAGATAAAAGGTTCCATTCACCTGTTCAAGATACCCCTGAACACAGTAGTCTCTTGGCAGAAATTACTCGTGACAGACAGGTACTACTGGTAGGCTTTGGCCAATTCAGTGTGTTAATGGTAACTAACACGGTCAAGTTTATGAAACAGAAAGATCACAAAATACTAAGTTTGTCAGAAAACCATTGATAAGATGGGGAGAATCATTTTGCCTCAACTTAGGAGAAACTGAGACTTGTGGTTTCTGTGCGAGAGAAGCCAGTACTCAATTTGAACTTCCGCCAAAAAAAAAAAGAAAGAAAGAAAGAAAAAGCCACCCACCTGGGTTGAACCCAATCAAGGCAGGCCAACTGATAGAAAATATAATCATTGCGTGGAGACGTTTCCTGTGAAATAAGAAGAGGAGGTACAGAAAAACACTCTTTTGTGAAAAAGATAAAAAATTCAAGAGAAATGAAATGATTAGCCTACGTCTTTTTTTTTTAAGATTTATTTTTTTTAAGATTTTATTTATTTATTTGACTGAAAGAGTTCACAGAGAAGCAGGCAGAGAGAGGAGGAAGCAGGCTCCCTGCTGAGCCACCCAGGTGCCCCAGCCTATGTTTTTTTAAATTAAAGAAGGAAAGCTCTAATGAGAGCCTTTTAGAGTTTGGTATTTTATTTCAATTAAGTTTTTTGTTTTCTCCTTTGTAAAAGTAGGCAGAAAGCTGGTACTTTTTATATAAACCAGGACTTCTATCAGGAACAACATGAGGCTGGGAAAGAGAGACGAGGCCCAAGATGATGCACAGGAGAGTAAGAAAAATATCAACATTTCTTATGTAATTTAGCAACAAAAATGTGTAGCATGTAATAGGATACTAAGGCTTGGCATTATTGCTGTAATTTGAGAAAGGAAACAGTCTTACCGACCTAGCAATTTTATGATAGAACTCTGTGAAAAGTAAATGAAGTGTATTCAGCTTATGATCAACCGAATATTATATCCCTAGACAACGGTCTTTTCTACTAGACTTTTTTTCCTCTCCCATCTTTTAAAATTCTATCCTACTGGGGCACCTGGGTGGCTTAGTGGGTTAAAGCCTCTGCCTTCGGCTCGGGTCATGATCCCAGGGTCCTGGGATCGAGCCCCGCATCGGGCTCTCTGCTTAGAGGGAGCCTGCTTCCCTTCCTCTCTCTCTGCCTGCCTCTCTGCCTACTTGTGATCTCTGCCTGTTAAATAAATAAATAAATATATTTTAAAAAATAAAAAAAAATAAAATTCTATCCTACTAAACTACTTGAAATGTGGCTTTAGGGAAGCAATCTTCATTATTTTTCATGAGAGTGGTATTTAATTGGCTTAACCGTTCTTCTTTCCACAAGTTAACTATTTCTAGGAGTTGGTTATTAACAATGTTTATTATACAATAGGATTTCACATTGCAGCTGGTTTCTTTCAAGCCATAAACACTGGAGGCATACTCTACATAAATACTCACGCACACACGAAAAATGCGCTCCCCATCTTCCTTTTCTCTGGACTCCAGATTTGTTAGGATGCTGTGGGGTTGACCCTGCGGGGATTAGGGACCATAAAAGGTTGTTAGAGGGGACTCCCTTTGAGCAATGATCTCAGGAAAGAAGAGTCAGAAAGGTAAACAACCTAATTTGTGTGCATCCAATCCTCCCAAGGGCGTGGAGCTTATACTTGCATTTAAAAGTAAAAATTAAAGGGGAGCCTGGGTGGCTTAATTGGTTGGGCATCCAACCCTTGATTTTGGCTCAGGCTGTGGTCTTAGGGTCATGGTCTCAGGGTCGTGGGATCCAGCCTGAGTAGGGCTCTGCACTCTGCAGGGAGTTTGCTTGAGATTCTTTCCCTCTTCCACTCCCTCTGCCCTTCCTTCTGCTTACAAACATGTGCTCTCTCTTTCTGTCTCTAACATAAAAATAAGTAAATCTTTAAAAAATAATAAAAATTAAGGAAGCGCTAGCAGCCAAAATGAAGTCCAATCCTTTTATGACTTCTGACCATAGCAAGAACAGTAAAAGTCATTTCAATGCACTTTCCCACATTCTCGGGAAGATTATGCCTTCTCCTCTTTCCAAAGAGCTGAGACAGAACTAGAACGTTCAATTCATGCCCATCCAAAAGGATGATGAAGTACAGGTTGTGCAGGGACACTACAAAGGTCAGCAAATTGGCAAAGTAGTTCAGGTTTACAGGAAGAACTACGTCATCTATACTGAACAAGTACCTCGGGGGAAGGCAAATGGTACAACTGTCCATGTGGGCATTCATCCTAGCGAGGGGGTTGGCACTATTCTGTAATGGGACAAAGACTGCAAAAGATCCTGAACGTAAAGTCAAATCTCACCAAGCCCGAAAGGAACAGGGTGAATCAAAGGAAGAAACAATTGAGAAAATGTAGGAGTAAAGTAATCTTATACACAACTTTAAATAAAAACTGTTAAAATGGAAAAAAAAAGTGAAAAGTAAGAATGAAGTAGGAATACCATTATCTCATTTATAAAATGAAAGATACAATTGAGTAATGTCTTTAAGAATCCTAGAAACGGTTTACCTTTAAAGTACTATTTATTTATTTATTTATTTATTTATTTTTAAAGATTTTATTTATTCATTTGACAGAGAGAGATCACAAGTAGGCAGAGAGGCAGGCAGAGAGAGAGAGAGGAGGAAGCAGGCTCTCCGCCAAGCAGAGAGCCCGATGTGGAACTTGATCCCAGTACCCTGAGATCATGACCTGAGCCGAGGCAGAGGCTTAACCCACTGAGCCACCCAGGCACCCTAAAGTACTATTTAAACCAAGGAGAGGGGACCCTGGGTGGCTCAGTCATTAAACATCTGCCTTTGGGTCCTGGGATCAAGCCTGCATCAGGGTTCCTGCTCTGAGAGAAGCCTGCTTCTCCCTCTCACACCCCCTACCCCCTGCTTGTGTTCTGCTCTGGCTATCTCTCTCTCTGTCAAATAAATAAATAAAATCTTAAAAAAATAAATAAACCAAGGACATTTGTGTAATTAATACATATAGGAAGGGTGCCTGGGTGGCTCAGTCGATTGGGTGTCCAACTCTTGATCTGAGTTCAGATCTTGATCTCAAGGTCATGAGTTCAAGCCCTGTCTTGGGCTCTTCCTTGGTGAGGAGCCTACTTAAAAAGATACAAGAAGCGGCCATGTTATGGTCTATAACCAGTTAGAAATAAAATATGATCAACATTGTTTTTCAATCAGATTTATATATGTAGTGATTTGATTAAGGGGATAGAGAAGAAAAAGAAAGGGGATTAAAAGTATGCATTGTTTCTACTCTTTCATACTTTGGGATGTAGGGAAAACCACGTTTGCTGAGCTGTGACAATGCATCATCATCTATCTGTTAACTCTCCTTTAGTTAGGGTGGAAAGGCAAACTTATCCTCAATGGGAGAGGGGCTGGATAACTGCTAAGCCACAGGCTGTGCTATTTCAATAGCAGTCCCCTCTAAGACTTGTGTGCTTGTTGGTAATGCATGGCTTCCATAATGCACATCCACTCTTTTCATTTGCCCGTGTCTTTGGCTAGAATCTGGGAACCATCTTTGGGAACCACGTATCCCCAGGCACCATCACATCCTCAAAAGATGGCTGCTGTCCCACTGAGCAGTCCACACTCCTTCCTGTGCTTTCCTTGCTCTGCTTGCCTGAGCCCTTCCTGCCCTAGACAGCTGATGTCCTTGTGGAGAGGACAATACCCAGCAGGAGGGATGAATATTGCCAAAGGTAGGCAATTTAAAAGTATAGGCTGTTTCCTGTGAAGTCTGTAAACCTGGTGATTCATAGACCTGTACCCCTGGGGCTAGTAATACATTATATGTTTATAAAAAAATTAAAAAATTAGAAAATATATAAGCTGCTTTGATTAGATAGACACTACTATTAGACAACTGATATTTAATTCCTCAATCCAGGATTAATTCCTCATTTATCTCTGCATATCGTGATTTAAATGAATGTAACCTCCACCAAGTTACAGATTTAACAAAGAATAAGATGGTATAAGCTGTTGCGGGACTGTCTTGATATTTATTTATTTATTTATTTTCCATTTTATTTTATTTTATTTCTTTTCAGTGTTCCAAAATTCATTGTTTTGGAACACCACCCAGTGCTCCATGCAATATGTGCCCTCCTTAATACCCACCACCAGGCTCACCCACAAAAAGTGTTGCAACTTATTTGTGTTCTCGTCTTTCAGATCCTTGTTGGAGATCAAAATGCCAGTAAGGGCAACATCATGGGAGAGATACATGAGATAAGACATATGGGCATCAAGAAGGTATTTGTACTTTCCTGAATGCCAGCTAAGATTGCCTCTGCAAAGTTACCATCCACTAAAATATTAAGATTTGGTCAGTTGCATATTGCAGACAATTGAAAACATTGGGATAAAATCTAGGTGTTAGGGAATTATTGTTAATTATACTAGGGTGTGGTAATGGTATTACAATCATGTAGGAAAGTATCCTCTCTAAATGTTAATAGTGAAGTATTTATGGGTGGTATACCACAATTCGATCGTTTATCTTAAAATAAACTTGAACACCAAACAAAGACTGGGGATTGCAGGGATGCCACCATTGTCTTGTTGCCACTTCCCCAGTCCCCTCTGTAATTAAACCTCCAGTTGCTGAGCCAATGAGTACAAAAGAGGAGGTGGGGAGAAACTGTCCCTGACCTACTGAGAGTTAGATGTTAAAAAGTCGGCATCATGGTTCTGGTTCTGGGATAGAGATAGTGAGCACACTGCCTGTGTCTCCCACTGTGTGCATCTGTAACACCTGAAAGGCCTGCATGGAACAGCTACCTGAGTATTCTGAAAAGTAGGTAAGAACAGGTAGCTTGGGGAAGAAGACCAGAGTTAGCAGGAACGTGAAAATGGTGGTGGGTTTGCTTATTTTTTAAAAATTTGCATTGCCTAGGGCGCCTGGGTGGCTCGGTGGGTTAAGCCTCTGCCTTTGGCTCAGGTCATGATCTCAGGGTCCTGGGATCAAGTCCCGCATCGGGCTCTCTGCATGGCGGGGAGCCTGCTTCCTCCTCTCTCTCTCTCTCTGCTTGCCTCTTTGCCTACTTGTGATCTCTCTCTGTCAAATAAATAAATAAAATCTTTTAAAAAAAATTCGCATTGCCCAGCATGATTCAAGACTATCTGAAATGGGGGCACTTGGGTGGCTCAGTTGGTTAAGCATCTGCCTTTGGCTCAGGTCGTGATCCCAGGGTCCTGGGTTTGAGTCCCACATCGGGCTCTCTGCTCAGCATGGAGCCTGTTTCTCCCTCTGCCTGCCACTCCCCCCCTGCTTGTGCTTTCTCTCTCAAATAAAATCTTAAAAAAAAAAAAAAAAAGACTATCTGAAACCGGGATGTGGACATCGTTGTGGACCGGGGAAGCTCCTGAAGTCTCTTGTTCAGGCACAAGGGGCAGGAAAGAGGGTAGACAAAGAGTTTCTAGATGTAAAACTGAAGGCACCATTTTTAAAAGAAAAAGTTGGCCGATTATACTTTATCAAATGTGAAACTTTTACTCTGTGAAAGACACTATAAAGGGAATGAAAAGACAAAGTATAGACAGGGGAAATTTTGTAAATTACATATTCAACAAATACTTGTGTCAGGAATAGTAGAAAGGACTTTGAAAATTAATAGTAAGGAAATAAACAGTCCCCTTCCCTCAAAATGGCCCAAAGACTTGAACAGACACTTCACCTAAGAGGCATATGGATAAAATTTTTGAATGATAAACAGCGTGCAGAAATTTTGTATCTTTTTTATTATTAAAAAAGAATTTTTAAGTATTTACACTCATCAAACTGAAGCCTATGAATGCATCATTGGTTCTTGGCAAAATTCTTGATTATATTAGTAAACGAGTGACTTATGAGCACCTAGAAAAGAAAGCTGTGTTAGAAACAATTACAGACTCACAAAGAGCAAGTTCATTCTCCTTTAAAAGAATTACTATCAGAAAAGTGTGAACCAGTTCAAGGCCTTTGTGAAAGCCTCATGAATTCTTTCAGATACAACTGAAAAATGTAGTTTGAATGAAATACAATTAAGCCATTGATACACGATGATTTCCAAAATCTGGAGGGAGGTACACCTTTCTTGTTTTTTTCCCTTGACTTCCCTTAATAAATATTTTGCTTGGTGGTTTGATTCATGATAGAGAAAGAAATTCTTGTGAAAGTATCTGTAGAGTCCATGAAGATAGAAGGATTATGCATACTTGGATATCGTGATCAGATTTTAGTAAAATTTTTTTGAAGATTTTATTTGACAGAGACCACAAGTAAGCAGAGCAGCAGGCAGAGAGAGAGGGGGAATCAGGTTCCCCGCCGAGCAGAGAGCCCAATTCGGGGCTCGATCCCAGGACCCTGAGATCAGGGCCCAAGCTGAAGGCAGAGGCTTAGCCCACTGAGCCACCCAGGCACTCCAAAATTTGGTAAATTCTTGATAGTTGAAGGGACGAGATGAAGCAAGCAAAATAAAATTGATGGCAATGATTGTTAAGGGTTTTGTTTTTACATCCATAAAACCAATCATATAAATGTAATATGGAGTTTTGTTATAGTATTTATGAACAAGACTTACATTAACTTAAACTAAATCTGAGTGCATTCATTTCCTATTTCTGCTGTATAAAAACTGTCACAAGTTGAGTGGCTTCAAAGAATAGGAATTCACTCTGTCACAGTGTGGAGGTCAACAGTCTAAAATGATTCAGCAGGGCTATGTTTCTTCTGGGGACTCTCGGGGAGAATATCTTCCCTTGCCTGTCGCAGCTCCTAGAGGCTGCCCACACGTCTTGTTCTGTGGCCCTGCATCTCTCTGACCCCTGCTTCTGTTGTCATAACTCCCTCTTAGACTCTGGCCCTCCTGCCTCCTTCTTGTAAGAACCCTAGAGATTACACTGAACCACATACATCATCCAGAATAATTTCCCGTTTTCAAGATCCTTCACTTAATGGAATTGGCAAAGTTCTTTTTGCCATATAGGGTAACATACTCACAGGCTTCAGGGATGAGGACATGGATATCTTTAAAGGACATTCATTATTCAGCAAGCCGCAATGAGTCAACTGTGTGATGTTATCACCAAAAGCTATCGGATCATTGGACACATTAATATTTTGGATGAAATATCACTTTGATAACATGTAATAGCTATGTTAATCATATAGCAAGCAATAAATGGAATACTTCAAAGGAAAAGTTAGTTTCACTCTAGTCTTCCTTATCACACACCTTGGATAATTGTGTCCAGCTCTGAATACCACACTTGAAAATATAATCAAACTGGGACACAGTCAAAGAAACATTCTGAAAGAACATAACAAAGAGGAAATCAAATTAAGAATAAGAATTGCCAGGGCGCCTGGATGGCTCAGTGGGTTAAAGCCTCTGCTTTCGGCTCAGGTCATGATCCTGGGGTCCTGGGATCGAGCCCCACATCGGGCTCTCTGCTCACAGGGAGCCTGCTTCCTCCTCTTTCTCTCTGCCTGCCTCTCTGCCTGCTTGTGATCTCTGTCTGTCAAATAAATAAATAAAATCTTTAAAAAAGAATTGTCTACAGAGAAAAGAAGTCAGGAGAATGTAAGATCGCGGTCTTCCCTCTTTGAAGGGACAGCATATGGAATAAGCATCAGAGTCCTGAAAAGCTATAAAAAGGCAAACTTGGAAAGGAGCTACACATCACGGAAATGAGTTCAGTTCAATGGAAGGAAGAGCTGCCCAACCCACAATGGGTGCCCTACAGAGCTATGGAGTTCTTTCACGGGAGACTTCTGTGCATTAACTCCTTATGATTTAAAAAAATGTTTTCATTTAAATTCAACTAATTAACATATAGTGTATTACTAGTTTCAGACATAGAGGTCAGTGATTCATCAGTCTTTTATAACACCCAGTGCTCATTACATCACCTTAATGCTTAATGCTTAATGTCCATCACCCAGTTACTCCATTCCCCCAACCTCCTCCCCTCCAGCAGCCCTCAGTTCATTTCCCAGAGTTAAGATTCTCTTAAGGTTTGCCTTCCTTATGTTTTATATAAAAGCAATGCGAACATATGGAGAGTTCTGAGCCAGATGAATTTCAGTGCCCCTCCCACACTTCAAGTTCCTGTGATTCCAATGACTAAATGTCTGTCCCTTCTTGAGGAAAGGAAAGAAAAATAGCCAAAGCAAGAGAGCCAGTGAGCAGATAAGGGTTTTGCAAGGGTCTGAATGGGCTGTTTTCATGACTGACAGATTTATGATGGAATAATTTCCTCTGTTTGTCTTGTAATGAGTGTTTGTACCTTGTGCTTGCAGCAAACTCCTTGCCCCGTGAACATTTCCAGCTGGATTTCAAAGAAAGGAAATGGTTTTGCTTAAGTGACAATTAACAGAATTCCTGTTGATTAATTTTTTTCCTTATTGTTTTCAGCACAGCTATTTATTTCAAAGTAATAAACCTAAAGTCTTATAATTTTAAGAAAAAGGTTTACATTTAGTTTGTTTACACAGCATATGACTTCCTCAATGCCTAAGCTTTCCATAGACCGGTTACCATGAACACAGAAATGTAAAATATGAACCCAGCACAGCAAGCGATACTTCCCGTCAATCTAGTCATTTTTCTTTCTACAAATAAGACTTTTCTGAATAAGTTCCTCTCTCACCCTCTCACTCTCTTAATTATTTCACACACTTCCTTGTCTCTTTTAGCCTTCTCCCTTTCTCCCACTTCTCCCTCTCCTTCACTCTAGTTTGTTAAGAAAAGAAGGAATCAGATGGTACACCCTCATTTTCCCATGAGCAATCCCATGACATGCCTATTTCTGTGCCCATCACCTTCCTCTTTCCTTCTGTTTCAATGAAAGAAGTGTTCCTCCCTCTCCTCCTCCTCCTTTTTTTTGAAAAGCACTTTTTGTAAAGATGAAAGGAAAGCTAAGTTCTATGCTTATGAAGAATTAGGGGATGTTGTGGTAGAAAGGAACAGGCCACAAATGAGTGATAAATGTGAGCTAGGCTTATTTTTGCCCCTATAAAAAGAGAAAAATAAGACGATTTCAGAATTCTAACTGCACCATCTAATATTTGGCTGCACGGCGCTTGGGTGGCTCAGTTGGTTGAGTGACTGCATTCAGCTCGGGTCATGATTTCGGAGTCCCAGAGAGTCCCACTTCGGGCTCTCAGCTCCACAGGGAATCCGCTTCTCCCTCTGACCTTCTCCCCTTTCATGCTCTCTCTCACCCCTCTCTCTCTCTCAAATAGATAAATAAAATCTTTAAAAAACAAAACAAAACAAAAACCCACAAGGGGCACCTGGGTGGCTCAGTGGGTTAAAGCCTCTGCCTTCGGCTCAGGTCATGATCCCAGGGTCCTGGGATTGAGCCCCACATTGGGCTCTCCAGGGAGCCTGCTTCCCCTCCTCTCTCTCTGCCTGCCTCACTGCCTGCTTGTGATCTCTGTCTGTCAAATAGATTAATGAAATCTTAAAAAAAAAACAAACCACAAAACCTTTAAAAAAATAAAATAAAATAAAATTTGGTTGCATTCAGCTTGAGACAATCAGTCCACAAGTATTTACTACCCTTTTACCTCGTATAAGGAAACTGTTTTATGTTAGAGGCAGACATGTTGGAACTCAGGTATAGTGATTACAGCTCTGGATTCTGCTTTCACTGCAGGCATGAGCTTATTATTCATTTTCTGAGACTGTCCAGAGTTCTTTTCATTTTTTATCGATATTCACGTATTTGTATACAAAACTTTTCTCCTGAGATGAAGTTTTGCATATACTCTTGGCTGGATAAGCAATTAGTGAGCATTACCTGAAAAATAGACAATTTGTCAGGAAATTGATTGTTAGAAAATAATTGGCCTTAGAAAGTTAGTATCATTTCACTATACTTCTGACCTATCTTCCCACAGGTGATTTGGTTCATTTTTTTCTGAGAGTTTATCATGACCCTGAACATGAGGAGATAATGTCTTTTTTTTAAAAGATTTTATTTATTTATTTGACAAAGAGAGATCACAAATAGGCAGAGAAGCAGGCAGAGAGTGGGAGGGGGGAGCAGGCTCCCTGCTGAGCAGAGAGCCCGACGCAGGGCTCGATCCCAGGACCCTGAGACCATGACCTGAGCCAAAGGCAGAGGCTTAACCCACTGAGCCACCCAGGCGCCATAAGGAGATAATGTCTTTTACAATAATTTTTCTCTTCCTCGCCACCTCCATCCAATCCATTATCAAGTCCTTTGAGTCAACCTTTGAGTTAATGTTAAATGGGTCCACTTATTTATAACTCTGTCACCACCACTAGAGTTCACACCAATATTACTTTTTACCTGGACTACTACCTTAACTTTCTCACTAGTGTCCCTCTATCATTTCTTGTTCCCCTTAAACCTTCCCCCCGCCCCCACATCAGCCCAGGTAATTTGGTGTCAAATGCTAGCTGACCAGTCAGACTGTAAGTTCTCCATCAGACAACCAAGTTTGGATGTCTAGGCAGATGGATGTAGACTTTAGAATTCAAGCTGGAGTAGAAAACCTGTGAGTAAAGGTAGACTGGTAAGAGAAGGGGTCCAAAGTCTGAAGCCTGGGGTCCCCTCTTTGTTTAGATGTTGGGGATATGAGAAGGAAGCAGTAAAGTCTGAAAAGTGCTCAGTGAAGTACAAGGAGAACCAGGAGCATATGGTGTCCAGGAAGGCAAGTGATAAAAATATATCAGGGACACCTGGGTGGCTCAGTTGGTTAAGCCGCTGCCTTCGGCTCAGGTCATGATCCCAGCGTCCTGGGATCGAGTCCCACATCGGGCTCCTTGCTCGGCAGGGAGCCTGCTTCTCCCTCTGCCTCTGCCTGCCTCTCTGTCTGCCTGCGCTCGCTCTCTCTCTAACAAATAAATAAATAAAATATTAAAAAAAATATATATATATATCAGACAGGGGCGCCTGGGTGGCTCAGTGGGTTAAAGCCTCTGCCTTCGGCTCAGGTCATGATCCCAGGGTTCTGGGATCGAGCCCCGCATCGGGCTCTTTGCTCTGCATGGGGCCTGCTTCCTCCTCTCTCTCTGCCTGTCTCTCTGACTACTTGTGATCTCTGTCTGTCAAATAAATAAATAAAAAATCTTTAAAAACAAAACAAAACAAAAAATATATATATCAGACAGAAGGGAGTGGTGAACTGTGTACAATGCTGCTGACAGGGCAAATAAGAGGAAGTCAAAGGACCACGGATTTACCATCGTGGCGGTCACAGAGGACTTTGACAAGAGCAGCTTCAGTGGTCTGTGGGGCAAGGCCAAAGGGTAAAAAGGATAATGGGAGGAGGAAGATTTGAAGCAGCAAACAGGCACAACCCCGTCCAGAAGATTTTCTGTAAGAGTGTGAGTTCCTAACAAGAGGACAGAAGGCACAGGAAATGACATAGAGGCATTGGCAGGTTCTTTCGTAAGCTCTGTTTAACTTGCTTCTGTTCTCTCATGAGCTAAGAGGCCCAGCTCTTAGCAGGATGAAAGTTAAGGATTGGGCAGGAGCTGTTGGCATTTGAAGAGGGAGCAGAAGGTTTGAAGGAGTCATCTAGAAGACTGGAAAAATGAATGGATGGAGAGAACATGTTATGACTGTCACATTCCTTTGAGGTCCAGTAGTTAAGTATTGAGAATGAGATGGGTCTGTGTGATTTTACCTCTTTCTCTAATACTGGAAGTCAGCAGTGCAGGTAGAGAGCAAGCTGAGCATTGGCTTTGACCAGGGATGGAGTTTACTAGATGAGTAACACAAAGAGAGAGGACAATGAGAGTTGAGAATAGTGCATGGAAGGATTATAATGATCAATTCTAATCCAACTGAGTAAGACAGGAAAATAGGACATGGGAGAGGCAGGGTGCCCTGGAGTCATGGTGAATCAGTGTGATTATGGGGATTTAAAGCTAGGAGCGAAGGTATTTGCAAAGCTAGGAAGTGGATGGCAGTAAGTGTGAGAGCTGATTGAGAATGACATTGCGGATTATTATTGGTAATTATTGGTAACGATAAGATCAATGGCAGGCCCATGGGGTGAGCGGCTGAAGCAGAGAGGAGGACTTGGAGTGAATTACATTGGAGGCCTGAGCGGGAGAAAGACCATTTACATAGATATTGAAAGCATTATGAGTTATGTCCAGAGAAGTGTTGGCAAGGGTAACAGTGAACCTAGAGGTAAATCTGCAAGGAATGATTCAGGGGTCTGGTGATGACTGTGACAAGGATAATGAATGCATATTTTTAGTCTGATGACATAGAATATTCCAACCTGGGAGCCACAAAACAAAGGCCTTAATTCTGGAATATAATAGATCTCGTAGAAGAGATACAAAGTACTGTGACAGTGGTTCTCAAATTTTAGCAAGTATTCTGATACTTCTTAAGTGATTTGTTAAAGTACAGATTGCTGCTTCCCCTTCCCAAGTTCCTGCTCGGTAGATCTGGGAGAGAGCCCAACAATTTGCATTTCTTTTCTCCCCCCCCTTTTTTTTAAGAGAAAGAGAGTGGTTTTGTGTGTTTGTGTGAGTGGGGTTGGGGGGCAGTAAGGGGCAGAGGGAGAGGGAGAGAGAGAATCTTAAGCAGGTTCCATGCTTAGTGTGGAGCCCACCTCTGGGCTCAGTCTCACGACCCTAAGATCATGATCTGAGCCAAAATCAAGAGTTGGACACTTAACTGACTGTGCCAACCAGGTGCTCCAACAATTTACATTTTAACAAGTTCTGAGGTGGCACTGATTCTGATGGTCTAGGGGGCCACATTTTAAGAACTGATCTGCTATGAAAATTCAGAAGAGAGATGAATTGCTTTTGGCTGTAGGGATCAAGGAAGGTTCATGGAGAGTAGTCTTTATTTTGCTGTAAATGCTTAGAAACAGACGTTTGACATCATCAAATGCCATATATTGACTAATAAGGGAAGCCATACTTTTGGGGGTCTATTTACTTATTCTGCAAGTCAGAGATGCAGAGGAAATATAGTTCCTTGATTTCTCTAAAACTTCATTGTATCAAATCAACACATGGTACACCTTCAACTTATGCAATGACGTGTGCCACTTATATCTCAAAAAAGCTAAAAAGAGAAAAATAAAACTTCCCACTTGTCTGAAGCAGATTTGATCTTCATCAAGGCTCCACCTGCTGGATGACCAGGAAAAAGCTAACTTCCGTCCATTTCTGTTTAAAATTTGATCCATTGCATAAATTTAAACAATCTCTTTAGGTAAATGTCGAATGTTTGGTCTTTTAGATTTCACCTGGCGGGATGTGGTTTTGTGACTCTGTGGCTTTAGGGGGGATGGTTTCCCTGTTCTGTATTCTGGCTTCTCTGTTCTCTGTGGTAACGTCTCTTGTCTGCCAGGTTGCTGCTCGCTCAGCAGGCATTCTTGGCTGAGGTCTGCCCTGGTGTAACTCATGGTCTGGTCATTTAGCTTGACTGGAGCTCAGTGGTTCTCCTTGACTGACTTAGCGTTATCTTGCTTACTGTGGTTCCCTCCGACTTTCTGCCCTGTCCTCTAACTGGCCACTAGCTTAAGGGATCTTAGATCATCTTACCCTTCAAAAGAGTGCAAAGTGATTTGTGCAGTGGCCCTGTGGCAACACGACGGGGTCTCAGTTCACCTGTCTTCCATTCTTACTCTTAGAGTCAGCATGTTGGGGTCCCATCTATACCACACGGAGTAGAAACAAATTTTGGGGGCTTGGTTTCAAACTTCCCTCTCTGTCCATTTACACAGGGTCACTGTTTTTTCTCTGATGTGACTTCCTGCCTCTCCCATGAGTGTGGCGATTGCATGAGGCAGCCTCCTTTTGGCACCCTAACTGGAAGCAGGGCGAGACCCCCTGTCTGTCCTCAGTGCTGCCCTCAAACTAGTCAATGGGCCTTGTTCCCTCCCTCTGTTTCTAAAGTAAGATTCAGAATGTATTGCCTCCCTCGCCTCCTGACTTGTCCATTCTTTAACTGTATTTTGTGTATTCTGAGATCGACTTTCCACCTCCCTCCCTCATTATCCCTCTTACGGTCTCCCTTTCCTTTTCCCTCTGTTCCTTTTGCTTTTTTTTCTTTCTCTTTCTCCTCCCCCATAATGGTAATTATTTCTATGAGAATCACATTACAGTGGTTCCTATTCTATTACATTTTTTAAAAGTACTGCCATCACTGACGTCATGACCTAGTAACTGGTCCCAGTTTGCAATTTTCTTCCTCTTTCTATAAGTTTTAAGTTTATGAAATTAAAAAAAAAATCCCTCTTTTGTCTTGTTTAGAATTGATAAAACATATCTATTACATGTCCAAGATACACCACCAAAATAATATTTAATTACAAGCCATGTTATTGAACTAATGTATATAATATATGTTAAATATACTTATTATGTATACATATATATACATATATACATAATCTTTATGCCTGATGAGGGGCATGAACTCATGACCCCAAGACCAAGAATCTCATGTTCAACTGACTGAGCCAGCCAGGCATCCCTAATATATTTTTAATGTGAAATTATTTGACATCCCTTAATTGTCATACAGACCATGAAATCTGCCTTTTTATCTTTGGGAATCTCTATAATTACTAATCATCTTAATGATATATATTTTTAGAATTTTTTAAATATATGCTTTGGAGGGCATGTACCACTATTCATATTGTTCATGGGTGACAATACATGGTTTGATTTTTTTTTTTTTCCTTAGAGTACTAATTTTCTAAACTGTCATCCTCCCTCCAAATGATTTCTTAATAACATACATGATAATACATCCCTATCAGTGGTAAGTGGCAACCCAAGAAGTTCAGGAGCTTAATTTTTTAAAAAAAGATTTTATTTATTTATTTTACAGACAGAGATCATAAGTAGGCAGAGAGGCAGGCAGAGAGAGAGAGGAGGGGGAAGCAGGCTCCCCGCTGAACAGAGAGCCTGATATGGGGCTCGATCCCAGGACCCTGGGATCATGACCTGAGCCTAAGGCAGAGACTTTAGCCCACTGAGCTACCCAGGCGCCCCCAGGAGCTTAATTTTTTAAAAAAGATTTTATTTATTTATTTGAGAAAGTGTGCTTGGAGTGAGGGACACAGGGAGAGGGACAAGGAGATTCTGTGCTGTGTGGAGTCAAAAGTGGGGCTTGAGCTCATGACCCTGAGATCATGACCTGAGTGGAAAACCAAGAGCTGGACACTTAATGAACTGAACCACCTGGGACACCACCCCCCCAGGTGTCCCAGGAGCTTAATTTTTATTGTAAGTTTGGAAAGGCAATCCAATTTAACTTAAAGTTTAATATTTTGTTCAGAAAATAGGGAGGAAAGTAGCAATTTGAGTAGGAGATGAGATTTTGTCTGCTTCTCAGTGGGTGTAGCTCTGTGAGAAGGGAATTGTTCATTTGTTCCTCTCTCTGAGTGACCTCATATCTTGGAGATTGTGAGTATATGACAGTTCTTGATGAGATTCTGATGTTTAAAGGATATTTTTTTTTTTACTTTTTTCAAATTTTACCTTAATTCTGACTTTAGCATTCCATCTTCAGGCCCAATGAACTGGACTGTAAAATTCATGAAGTATTTAATATCAATATTTTCTTTTTTCTTAATACCTATCCAATTTTACATATTTTACAGGACTTACAAAAATAAGCTGACACTTTTTTTTCTTTTATTTATTATTTATTTATTTTTTATAACCATATAATGTGTTATTAGCCCCAGGGGTACAGGTCTGTGAATCGCCAGGTTTACACACTTCACAGCACTCACCATAGCACATACCCTCGCCAATGTTCATATTCCCACCACCCTCTCCCGACACCCCTCCCCCCAGCAACCCTCAGTTTTTTTTTTTTTAAAGGTTTTATTTATTTATTTGACAGACAGAGATCACACAAGTAGGCAGAGAGGCAGACAGAATGGGGAGGGGAGAAGCAGGCTCCCTGCCGAGCAGAGAGCCCGATGTGGGACTCGATCCCAGGACCCTGGGATCATGACCCGAGCTGAAGGCAGCTGCTTAACCCACTGAGCCACCCAGGCGTCCCTCTCAATTTGTTTTGTGAGATTAAGAGTCTCTTATGGTTTGTCTCCCTCCTGATCCTATCTTGTTTCATTTATTCTTTTCCTATCCACCAAGCCCCCCACATTGCATCTCCACTTCCTCATATCAGGGAGATCATATGAGAGTTGTCTTTCTCCAATTGGCTTATTTTGCTAAGCATAATACCCTCTAGTTCCATCCACGTTGTTGTAAATGGCAGGATTTCATTTCTTTTGATGGCTGCATAGTATTCCATTATACATATATACCACATCTTCTTTATCCATTCATCTGTTGATGGACATCTAGGTTCTTTCCATAACTTGGCTATTGTGGACATTGCTGCTATAAACATTCGGGTACACGTGCTCCTTTGGATCACTACGTTTGTATCTTTAGGGTAAATACACAGTAGTACAATTGCTGGGTCATAAGGTAGCTCTATTTTCAACTTTTTGAGGAACCTCCATGCTGTTTTCCAGAGTGGTTACACCAGCTTGCATTCCCACCAACAGTGTAGGAGGGTTCCCCTTTCTCTGCATCCTCACCAGCATCTGTCATTTCCTGACTTGTTAATTTTAGCCATTCTGACTGGTGTGAGGTGGTATCTCATTGTGGTTTTGATTTGTATTTCCCTGATGCTGAGTAATATAAAGCATTTTTTCATGATGACATTTTTTTTAAGACTTATTTGAGAGAGAGAGAGAGTGCAAGCGAGCCTGAGCATGGGCACCAAGGGGAGGGGCAGAAGGAGAGGAAGTCTTAAGCAGATTTCCATGCTGAACATGGAGCCTAACCCCCGGCCAAAACCAAGAGTTGGTTGCTTCACCCACTGTGCCACCCAGGTGCCCCTAGTCTGGCACTTTCTAATGGATGTTTAGGTCAAATTCCTTGAGGGCAGAAACAGTTTCTTTTCTCCCTTGGATAACTACCATTTAGCATAATTCTTGGCACACAGTAGGTGCTCAATACATATTTGTGGAATAAACAAAAAGCCAGTGTGTCCCATTAACTTTGAATAAACAGTTACATTTAAAGATTTCAAAAAGCTCACGTCTACTTGCTTTATAAGAACATTTTTAGGTGGATGACAACACAATTAGTTTTGTTTCCAAATCCTGTCTTATTGGGTCCAAGCTGACCTAGTCATGAATGAAAAGAGTACAGAAAGACTCCGTCAGGGAAAAATGTTAAAGGCTGTTACTTCCATCAACTTGGTGGAAAGAAATGGGTAAATATTTAGAACTGGAGCAACATGAAAGCATCTAATGCAACATAACAGGGCTTAACAGGGCTCTAGAGAACAGCCCTTAACAGGGCTCTAGAGAAAGGACAAGCTTTACCAGAAAGACATGACCAGTGCTGCAGATGGTATCACTTGGATTGGTGGGCTGTGCGGCAATAGGGACTAGAGTAGAGAAAAGGAGATCTCTCTCCCCGTATCTCTGTCTTTGGTCCAAGAATAGGCCAGACAACAAGAAAATCTGTGAAGGAAAAAGTAGAAGCTTATGTAAACAGTAAGCTGGAAGAATGTCTTAATGACTGAAAAGATGATAAAAGTCTGAGAATGTAAAGTTAATGTAGATTTGTAATATAGGTGCTGAAAAACCAACGTGGTACACATTTCCATGGGTATGTGCATGCCTGTGTATCCGGGGAGATGGCATATAGCAAGAAATCTTAGTATTAGTATTGGGCATATGGGAAGGAGATTTCAAATGCCATGGGAAGGGAAGAGTTGTAACTTGTGAGTACTTTTTCATTGAAAGTAAAGAGAAGAGATGCTGCTAAAGTTTTCTTAAATTTCTGCCCCTGCTCTCTGGCCACCCTCTGATCTTACCCACTGCCATTGATACATTCAGAAATTCTGCCATGCAAAGGCAGATATTTAAACAGTCTACAAGGAAGTGAGCCTATATTCAAAACCTGGGGTTGGGATATGTTAGTTTACACACAAACATGGGTAGGAAGTGACGTCTGAGGCAGGTGTCCATCCTTTCAGGGAAATGAAAGTCTGTGTGAGACAGCTGTGATGGGTGAGTATCTGAAGGAAAACAGAGTACTAGAGCAGATTAGTACAATCATCTTAAGGCATTCTTAAGAGTGATACCATCTGGCTGAGTTGAATTTAGGCCCATATATTTGAATATCTGTACAAAGCTCCTATTGAGAAGAGCTTAGCACTTATCTCTCTATCAATATTTCTGTGTCATTTATTGCAAGGCTTAGTCAATATCATGCCTGCTCCAGTTTAATAAGCAGAGATTGCTGGGGTGATCATGGCTCAGCCCAAGGCCCATAGCTAAGGCAAAACTGGTAACAAGTTAAGTCGCAACACTTTCCTGGAACATGGTCCCCAGAAATAAGCAGACTCCAAACACCGATAAGGTTGTTATGGAGAACTGCATTCTGATCTTAAATCTATTTCTGCCAAGAAGGGTGGATTCAAATTCTACAGGCCTCTTGGATTTTCACTTGGCATCCTTTTCTGCTGAGATGTTCTGAGATGCCAGGAGAGTGGCCCAGCAGAAACTGAATTACTAAAATGCCATGAAGGTGTATGTGCTCTGTTCATGATTTTACTACAAAGAATGTGATCAACATTTCCTTGAAATATATACATATATACATGTCCTTGAAAATAAACATTAATAGGAAAAGATTAATTAAAATACCATGATCAAAAGTTTCCAAGGATATCTTCTGCACAGCTGAATCTGATGATTCCCTTTTTCTATTTCCTTGACTTCATTCTGCTCTGTCAACTTAGACTTTTTTCAAAAAATCCCATAATTTATCTCGTTTTTCAACTTAAAATCAAATGTCATTTATTGCTGTTTTTAAAATTTTTTTTCATTAAAAAAATAACATATATGCTCTAAAACATTTAAAAAGTAAAAAAAAAAAGAATACCCATAGTTTTATCATGCAAGTCTTTTTTCATATATTTTTCCTACATTTTTTTGACCATACTCAATATAGAACTTTTATCCTGCTTTTGAAGTCATGATATAAATCATTTAATATATTATCACATTTTTTTTTTTTAGATTTTATTTATTTCAGTGAGACAGTAAGAGAGGGAACACAAGCAGATGGGGATGGGGACGGATCGAGGGAGAGGGAGAGGCAGGCTTCCTGCTGAGCAGGGAGCCTGATGCAAGCTCTGTCCTAGGACCCTGGGATCATGACCTGAGTTAAAGGCAGTTGCTTAACTGACTGGGCCACCCAGGCGCCCCATATTATTACATATTCTTAACAAGAATCATTGGCTACATATGTCAGCAGCTACAGTTTATATCACTAATTTGCTACTGTTCAATGTTTACTTTATTTCCAATGTTTATTTTTATTAATACTATGATAAACACAATTGTGAATAAAGTATTTTTCAAATATAGGATTATAGCCTTAGGAAATATTCAGTAGTTCCATTTTGCCATTTAAAATGGTTGTAGGGGGCGCCTGTGGGTTGTAGTGGCTCAGTGGGTTAAAGCCTCTGCCTTCGGCTCGGGTCATGATCTCAGGGTCGTGGGATCGAGCCCCGCATCAGGCTCTCTGCTCTGCGGACAGCCTGCTTCCTCCTCTCTCTCTCTCTGCCTCTTGCCTGCTTGTGATCTCTGTCTATCAAAGAAATAAAATAAATAAAATCTTAAAAATAAATAAAATAAAATGGTTGTAGAAGATTTGAGTTTGGTTATTTCAATATCAGCCTTGGTTATTATAACTAAAAAATATTTTTGCTAATCTGATATGTGAGAAATGGCATCTCATTATTATATGATTTTAATTTCTTGTCTATGATCAACCTTTTGCCTATAACATTTGTTGCAAAGTTTTCCCATTTTTGTCTTCTACTTTTTGATTTTATTAGTTTTGACATAAAATTTTAAGGTTGTATGAATTAAACATACTTGATATTTGCTTTATATTTTTATATAATGCATAAATATTTCTAAGGTAAGAAATCTCTCATTCATAGAGCACTGAATTTAAATTCAATTTGGGGGGTATTTTAGAAATATTGAATGATAATATATTCACCGGAATTTTTTTATCTTAAAATATGTGATAGCCTAAAAGTGTACTAAATTGGTATTCATTATATAAGTGAATAATCACCTCAGCATCTTTTCTTGAGTAATCTTATGCCTTCTCATTGCTTTTTGATGCTTCCTTTATCAACTACTGAGTTCTTACAGATAGGCCTGAAGAATGTGGCCATGTGCCCATTTGCACAAGTGGTTGGCACCACCTGCCACTCCCTCACCCTCACAGGTGGGTGAGTGCAGGTCACATTTCCAGAAGCATTCCTTGGGAGGGCCAAGCTTCTGACCTCCCTGAAGTTTACTTCTTTGGTGATTGATCAATGTGCCTATCATTTAAATAAACGCTTACCTGGCTCCTCTCAATCTTTCAGATATTTACTTGGCCCACATACCAACAGATGACTTGAAAAGATAGACAAACCCACAGAAAAAGCCCATTTCCAGAGCGTTCATCATGAGCAGCTCATGGAATGAAGAATTATGACCAGGATTCTAGAGTATTTCCTGCATTACTGACTTCAGTGCTATATGTAGGTGTGAGGGGAGAGGCAAGGGAAGTACAGGACAGAGTTCTTGCCTTGAATGAGGGTGATCTGGGTGTACATGCCTGAGATAATGCACACGAGCAAGCCCACGGAAGTACACTTAACACCACGCATATGAAGGAGAGGAAACCACAGCATACTTGGGGAGGGGCTGGGAGTGGGAAAAAAGAACTTCCGGAAGTTCTCCCTGAGTATCCTCCCTGGTGTTGCCTTTATCTGAATTATGGTGCTATTTTCTCTTTTCTCTCCATGTATCTCACTAACTGAGAAACTTTGGGTAGGTTCACTAACTTCTCTAAGTCTCAGTTTCTGCAGCTATAAAATGGGGCTAAGAATAGCAATTATCTCATGGAGGTTATTACATAATGTATGAAGTGTGCTCGGCACAGAGATTCAAACATGAATGGTGTTAATTTATGTTAGTTTCCTTTTTCACAGTCCATGCCTTTCCCCTCCCTCAAGACTTGTTCTTAATTCTTTTATTCCCATTTGCGTTTACTGTTGGCCAGTTTGGACTTACTTGTCTGTGTGCCCTCATCAAGATAGTTTAAAATTCTGAAGTAGGGATTCAAGAGCCATCAGAAATCCAGAAATCAGGATCTTGGGACCTGGACTACACTTTGAGAAACTTATCTTAATTTGGATTTTAAGACCTTAAGAGGTCAAGCTGCCCCTCTTATGATCTCCAGAGGTCTGCAAGAGGTGAGAGATCATCAAAGTTCTGCATTACTTCTTCCTTGTTATTTCCCAGGGGACCACAAGCGTGACAGTGGTGTTAGATGGCCGTTTTCTCTGTGGGTTTTATCTGCTCCCTTCTGTGAAGAGATAAAAGCTGTCAGCTTGTGGAAGACAGAGATCCCATCTGACATTCTTGGGTGGTTTTTTGCACTGGGCTGGAAATTTAGTCACTTTTACTTCTTTTGTCTCAAATTTTGTGTTCCCTATTATGTCTGAAATTTTCCTACTAAAAATCAGATTTCTTTCTCTTAAAGACTTATTAAAAAATTCACATATCCCTGAAAGAGATAAAAATGTCAACAATTATCAGTGATTACCACTGTTTACTGAAGGGACTGATGTGTAAATGAAAAAACGATTGACTCAGTCTCTGGAGGTGGGCACCGACTCAGTCACTAACGTGTCTTCTCGAACAGGTCACAATCTCTGATGCTTGGTTTCTTATGACCCTCACAACTGCTTTTCTCTCAGATAATGATAATCAGAAAAGTAATTAACATTTATGGAGCACTTACTTTGTGGCAGGTACCATGTCAAGCCCTTTAAGTGTATTTTCTAATTTAAACCCCACACAGACCGTAGGAGGTAGGCACCATGATTGCCTTCATTTTACGGTTAAGGAAAATGAAACAGTGGTTAATTTTTTTTTTTTTTTTTTTGGTAAAGACTGGCAAAGGGGAAATTAGCAACTCGAATCAGTTCTATGTGATGCTTATATTCTTAAAAAATTCTGCTGTGTAGTTATGAGATCCTCTGAAATGATTGATAAATGCTATCCTGATATATATGGAAATATAAAATTGCATTTGGGAAGTATCATTGTACATTGAAGTAGGGAAGATTTCAAATATTCGTATATTTTTCTGCAAAATTTCCGTTCTCCTTTGTTATCAGAACTAGGCCCTGAGCAATTCAATGGCAGATAATGTATGTATCTCTAGGTGCTATGACTCTATCAAATAAGTTGAAAGAATATTCTAATAGGGTGTTAATTTGGGAATTTCAGCAGAAGCATCAAAATACAATGAGACCAAGATGCAAATTTTAAAAGGAACTATTTGAAAACCAGGGCTATAATGCTTAAAAACCCTGCTGCCAGATCAAAGATCTAAAAGGGTTGAGCTGTTAGAGATAAGAGAGGATTCTGCAATGGTGAGTGCTTTGCAATGAGTTGCTGCTGTGTTCTGAGTCCTGCTCTGCCCCAGGGCGTGGGAGAGGACCCTGGTGTGGAGGGGCAGAGGTAGTGATGGACTTCTAGTCTAGTGAGAGGAACTTCAAAGGCTCCACTTGGGAAGCATGGTGTTTGTCTTCTGTAGGGAAATAAAGTAGACTGATTTTAGACTCCAGCTTTGGAAATAGAGAGGTGAAGGGTCAGGAGATGGGCTGGACAGCATTCTTGGCAGGAAAATCAGACTTGCTGATGCTCTGAGATTGGCCTGCATTTCCAGAGCTTTCTCAGTCTAACAGATTGTTTCTTGTGAACCACGCCTTAAAAAGAGAGCAGGTCTGAGATTATTCCTAAATTCTTGTCTAACAGACAACACTTAGACAGTGATCAAAATTAATATCCTCAACAAGGGGCAGATGGCATCTGGGGAAGAACATGTCATCGCTTGTAGAGTACTCTGTCTGGAAAGGCTTCACTTATCTAATTCTGAAGAAATGCAAGACAAATCCAAATTGAGGAATACCCTGTAAATAAATGGCCTGTATTCTTAAAAAATGTCAATGTCATTACAGATGAAGGATGGCTGAGGAATTGGTATAGATCAAAAGAGTCTAAAGAGATTTGACAACTAAATGTTACATGTGATCCTGAATGGGATTCTGTGCCAGCGGAATAATCTGCTTTAGATTTTTATTTTCTTGTATTTATTTTATTTCTTTTAAGATTTTATTTATTTATTTGACAGATAGAGAGACAGCACAAGCAGGGGGAACAGCAGGCAGAGGGAGAAGCAGGCTTCTCACTCAGCAAGGAGCCCTATGTAGGGCTCGATCCCAGGACCCTGGGATCATGACCTGAGCTGAAGGCAGACGCTTAACTGACAAGTGCTCCAGAACAACCTGTTTTAAAGGACATTATTTGGACAGTGGATACATTGGAATATGGGCAGTAGATTAAAGTTTTAGATCAATGTTACATTTTCTAAACTTGATCACTATACTGTGGATATACCCCCCTGGTTTCATTATTCACAACAATTTTAGTTACCTTCACTCAACTGTGGTTTAGCAGCAGGTGATCCTCCTGATGAATCATCAGAAGATCAGTAGCCTAACGCTATGTCACAAAGTCTATGTCATTCACCTCACTTCATCTCACATGGGCATTTTGTCATCTCACATCATCACCAGAGGAAAAGGAGTCTATGTATAGGGTGATAAGATATTTTGAGAGAAAGATGCCACATTCACATAAATTTATTACAGTATATTATGTTTTTTATTATTGTTGTTGTTAATCTCTTACTATGCCTAACTTATCAATTAAGCTTTATCATAGGTCTGTATATATGTATAGGAAAGAACATAGCATAGATAGGGTTTGGTACTATCTGTGGTTTAAAGCATCCACTAGGGATCTTGGAATGTATCTCCTGAGGATATCCTGAGGATAAGCGGGGACTACTATATAAGAGAATCTCTTCATTCTTAAAAATACATGAAGTATTAAGAGATAAATGGGCATGACATATTCAACCTACACTCAAGTAATTCTGAAAATAAATTGTGTCTGTGTATGTGTGTGTGTGCATAGAGAAAGACAATGATAAACAGACATAGCAAATTATAAAAATGTTGAATTTGGGTCAAAGTTGTGTACTCTCTTTGTAACTATTCTGTGTTTGAGCTTATTTTAAAATGAAAATGAAAAACAAGTCATTTTCTCAGCAAGGCCTCCCACTAGCCAATGTTTGTTTTAACCTTGTCTTGTACAACCTGTGCTCATGCACAGTTCCCCCTTCAGAAATTTGAGTACCTGCTAAATCAGAATCTCTGGGGATGGGGCCCAGGGATCTGTGTTTTAACTCTCTAGATGGTTCTTATATACACTCAAGTTTGAGAAGCACTGGTTTTGACTGCTCAGGGGCCCTGCCTGGAATTGGGGTGTGGTGTTAATTCAGGTATGGGGGAAAGGTGATGGCTCTCAGGGAGTTGACCCCAGGATCTAGCTCACAATAGTGGCTGAGGATAGACATGAGATTCTCTTTCTTTATTCTCCCCAATACCATCCACTATTCCTCAAGTACACAGAATTTTTTAGTCCAAAATTTCATATCAAAAGTATCAATGACTGATGTATATTTATGAGAGAACAAATGCATTGATTCTCCATAGAGCATATACATCAGTTATGGTGAATTGGTGGAGTTGCCCATTTTCAGCTGAGGTAGTGAGGGGAGGTAGAGCTTTTTCCTTGTCTCCATGGAGGATATTTTGGAGGGGAAGATGTGAAGAGTGCTAGTGCTCATGAATCTCCTAACTGGAGATAGGTTGGTTCTTGGTATGTCAGACTTATTGATCTGTCTGAAAGGGAAAGGAAATTGGAGAAAGATGGAAAGACTGATGGAATGAGGGGGCCAGTGGAGTATTTAATATGCCCATTCTGGTGCAGTAAGGATGCCAGAATGCACAGCAGGCTACATAATTTTCAGGACCCAGTGCAAAAGACAATGTGGGACCTTTTGTTCAAAAATAAGAATTTCAAGATGGTGCCAGGGAAATATCAAATCAAGCATGGGGCCCTTCTAAGCACAGGTTGCACAACTGTTAAGCAGACCCTGCCTGAATCTCCCATGGACACAAGGAGACTACCACTGCTAGGACTCTGCCCAAGGGGAGAGGAGAGGACTCTGCCTGCAGGCTATACTGTCAATGATGGAGCTTCAGCATTTGCAACAAGTCATGCCAGGGGCAGCTCTCCCACTTCAAAGAACTGTGCACTGCAGAAATCCTTCAGAGCAGCTAAAAACATCACTCATGGGCCCAACAGAGAGCTAACATTTGATACCTACCTGAGTGCAACCAGTCAGTGCTGGCCAGACAAACAGCAAGAGTCAAGAGGACTGGAATCGTACATCTAGTTCAGAGTGATATGTTAGCCCATTTCATCCTGATTCTACTTCCCTAACCCAACATGGAAGGAGCTCAAATGCAAAGATGTATGGAGAGGGGAAAAGGACAGCCCCACACTCCCTTCCTCATGGCTGCTGCATTAATCTAAGGAAGTCAAGAAGAGATGTGACCGAGTTTTAAACTGACCTGGAATGGGGTATGTGTGTATGTTTAATAACTGAAAATAACTAAATCCAAGGGCTATCCTTATAATGTCATTATGGAACAGAACATACAGATTTGATGTTGCAAGGCAGTGACTTAAAACTCATATTTTATTTGTATCATGAGGCAGACTGCTCAATAAGCCGGTTACATATTAAAAATTATATTTAGTACTAGGCAGGGAATGAGGAAAGCTATTCATGACTCAGTTGACAGATCACAGATTTCAAACCCTTTCACTTCTAGTCTTGATCTGAGGAATCCAAGTGAACAGTGGATATAAATCACCCTGAAAATATCTCTGATGGAAGAACTTTTTATTGCACACTTATTTTTTAATATAATCAATATTTTGGGAGTAAATAAATATTATATTATGCTCTGTTTATTACCTCTTTTGTAGAGTTTTTGGGGCAATGATGACTGGGCTTTTGGTGAAGGGATTCATAGTCTCAACACAGGAGACTCTTTGAATGTCATTGGTTGAAATGATGTTTGTGACGTCTTCTGTTGTTCCCCTCAGAGGTAATAAAAATATTTAAGAATTAAAAAATTCCGTATCAGGGGTGCCTGGGTGGCTCAGTCAGTTCAGCATTTAACTCTTGATTTCAGTTAAGGTCATAACCTGAGGGTCATAAGATCAAGCCCGAGTGGGCCTACTTGCTCAGTGTGGAGTCTGCTTAAGATCCTTTCCCTCTCCCTCCATCCCCCTCCCCCTGCCCCCTACCTCAAGCATGTTTCTCTCTCTCTCAAAAAAAAAGAAAAAATTCCACATTAGTTATTATTACATCAGTCTATCAACTCTTTATTGAAGCCCTAAATGAGGACTGCTAGGCCCCATAAGGGATAAAACATGAATTAGACACTGATCTCATCCTCAAGAGGTAAGGCTCAAGATGTATGGAAATAACCAGAAGGCAAGGTGGAAAGTATTGAATGGTACCTAAAAAGAGAGGTACCCTTAGGCTGGGCAACTGGGTTCCTGCCCTGGGCTTTGAGTTGTAGAGGGCCCTATTCTGGACCAAGGAGACATGCCGACCAGCAGCCCAAAATTCCTCCTACTCCTAGAATATGTTCTGGGCATCTGAGACCCCAGAATCCCACACATAGATGGCCCCTTACTCATCTTCCCAAGTGTGGACTGGACATCTGGTATGTGCAGGGTGGGCCCAAGAAGTGGCTGAGGAATGACTGCATGTAGAGATGTAGATGGGATGAACTTGGAAATGTAGGCCAATTCTCCCTGTACTACCTGTAACAGTTACTTAGCTTCATTTGCAACTTTTTTTTTTTTTAAGATTTTATTTATTTATTTGACAGACAAAGATCACAAGTAGGCAGAGAGGCAGGCAGAGAGAGAGAGAGAGAGAGAGAGGAGGAAACAGGCTCCCTGCTGAGCAGAGAGCCCAATGTGGGGCTTGAGATCATGACGTGAGCTTCCGGAAGGCAGAGGATTAACCCACTGAGCCACCCAGGCGCTCCTCATTTGCAACTTATAATATTCAGACTATGTTATGAGTTTCTCCAATTACTCTTGCCCTGGAGACCCACAAATGTTAGGGGCAGGGTGGTCTGGCTATGTGAATTCATGAAGAGGGAGAACTTGGCTTTGGTAGAATCCGAGAAGCCTCACTGGGGAGGTAGAGCTTGAACAGGCAGAGGTGGGAGAAGGGAAGGAGGAGGAGGAATTTCTGGCAGAGGGGGACCTCACATTCTAAGACATGGGACTAAAAGTGCCAGCTTGTATGTGGGAAGTCTAGCTTTCTGTGAGGATATCAGGAGTGGAAGAGGGAGAAACCAAGGTTAGAGAAAGAAAAGGAGACCGGATCATGGACTGCCGGACTGTAGGGACATGGTGAAGTGTCTTGTATTCTCAGCACAGGAGATTCATTTACATGGACTGATGTTCATAACATCTAATATTCACTCCAGCAGGTTAGGGTCTTTGAACTTCCTTTGTAGACAATGGGGCATCCTTGTAAGTTTGAAAAGTTTTGATCCTATCAACTTTGTAAGGAGAGAGTGCTGGCTTACCATGAGGGTGGCGAGCAGGGGACTGGAAGGTTAGGGGACCATGAACAGAAACACTACAGAATGGAGCAAGGATAATGGGCAAAGTAAAAAAGGAAACACATTTGAGATAAAAGAAGAGGAAGAAATATGTAGAGAAAGGAATAAAGAGTGACTTCAAGACTTGGTGCCTGGATTCTTAAAGAGGTTGGTGAAGCCATTTGATGAAAATGTGATTGCTAGGGGTGCCTGGCTGGCTCAGTCAGAAGAGCATGCAACTTTTGATCTCTAGTGGTGAGTTTGAGCCCCCACGTTGGGGGTAGAGTTTACTTTTTTTTTTTTTTTTTTTTAATTTGACATGAACTGGGCTGAAGGCAGATGCTTAACCAACTGAATCATCCAGGTGCCCTGGTAGAATTTATTTAAAAAAAAAAAAAGCAAAAGGTGATTTCAATTAGAAGCTGAGACATTTTTGACCTTGCATAATTAGTCAGATGATTAGTGAGGAATTAAGTGATATGTTTTACCGTACCCAGAGTTTCACTGAATCTTCAGTTGTACTCTAATACCTTTTCCCGGTCTGAGCAGCTGATATGAGGCCACCCTTGCCCAAAGTAGGTGTCAGTTAGGACCAAGAGCACAGAGGTCAAGTGAAAGAAAAAAAATTGCCAAACACAAGTGTAAGTTTGAAGAATACTTTTTGAGGGAGTCTCTTTTAACCTTACGTTTTGTTCCTTTCCATCCCCGACCCTGAAACTGTTTCCTGCCACCCCCCAACTGATTTTTTTTTTTTTTAAGATTTATTTGAGAGAGAGAGCATGAGAAAGTATGAGCAGGGGAGAAGGGTAAAGGGGGAGGAGGAAGCAGACTTCCTGCTGAGCAGGGAGCCCCAGGTAGGGCTTGAGGTGTGGCCCGAGATGGGGCTCAATCCCGGGACTCTGGGACCATGACCTGAGCCAAAGGCAGACACTTAACTGACTGAGCCATGCAGGCATCCCAATAGGTTATTTTTTTTTTAAGATTTTATTTATTTATTTGACAGAGATCACAAGTAGGGAGAGAGGCAGACAGAAAGAGAGAGGAGGGGAAGCAGGCTCCCCGCTGAGCAGAGAGCCCGATGCGGATGCGGGGCTCAATCCCAGGACCCTGAGATCATGACCTGAGCGGAATGCTGAGGCTTTAACCCACTGAGCTACTCAGGCGCCCCCAATAGGTTTTAATATAGCCACAGAGTTGTACAACCATCACAATTAATTTTAGAACATTTTCATCTCCCCAAAAAGAAACCCTGTGTGCTTTACTTACTTACTCCAAGCCCTTTTTACCACCGGCCATAGATATGCTTATTCTGGACATTTGCTATAAATTGAATCATATATCATCTTTAAGAATCTTTTCTTAGGGGCGCCTGGGTGGCTCAGTGGGTTAAAGCCTCTGCCTTCGGCTCAGGTCATGGTCCCAAGGTCTTGGGATCAAGCCCCGCATCGGGCTCTCTGCTCAGCAGGGAGCCTGCTTCTTCCTCTCTCTCTCTCTCTGCCTCCTTGTGATCTCTGTCTGTCAAATAAATAAATAAATAAATCTTAAAAAAAAAAAAAGAATCTTTTCTTAGCAGAATCTTTTTAAGGTTCATCCATGTTCTAGCATGAATCAGTACTTCATTCCTTTTCATGGTCAAATAGTGTTCCTCTGTGTTTATCTATTCATTAGTTGATGGACATTTGGGACATTTCCACTTTGGGCTTTTATGAATAAAGCTACTGTGAACATTTGTGTACAGGTTTTGTATACATATATATATGTTTTCATTTCTCTTGGATATACACCTAGAGATGGAATTGCTGGGTCAAATGGTAACTTTATGTTCAGCTTTCTGAGGAAGTCCTAAACTGTTTTCCAAAGTGCTATGCCATTTCACATTTCCTCTAGCAGTGTTTGAGGGTTCCAGTCCAAGGAAAAACATTTATGACTTTGAGCAATAATTGTTGAGTATCCATTACATGTATGGCACAGGACCATGCAGTAAGGGCAACAATAGAATGAAATACCCAAATCCCCCAGATAAACAGAAACCTCTATTTCCAGGGTCATCATTTTGTTCCATCTGAAACTTTTAAATAGTTCATGTTCAGTGTCTCCAAGGCCCCAAACAGTAGTACCATTTGTGCAGACAGAGGAGGGTTTCTATCATGCAACAGGCATTTCCAAGTTGCTTAGTACCCTTTTCCAAATGAGAACACGGAACTAAAGAGATCTGTCAGCTGCACGGTAGGACAATGACTGGGTCCAGTTTATCTCAGCACTTACAGGCTGTGCTGGGGCATTTCCTGGATTCTGGGTCTAACACTCTATTCTCTTCTTTCCTGCAGGCTTTCTAAGCACACACATTTGAATATGAAGCTTATTTTTCTTTCATATTCCATTATGTGATTTTAAGTCTCAACCCAAACCACCTACGAACTGTAAGACATGTAAGACATCTCTGCACTATAATTTAAGTTTTGGTCAGGTGCACAATTTGACACACACTCCTCTGCAGGTACAAGGCACAGCACCCCCCCCGCCCCCCCTTTCTGTAGACCTTGCTCTGTGGTGATTACTCAGGTTACAATTCTTTGATCAGTTTGCTAGTGTTATAACCCATGTTGAAAAGGGTTTGCCTTCTCCAGGTCTTCCAGAAAGGTAGGGCAAAAGGCTTCTAAAATGATAAGATGAGGGATATTAAAGCAACAGGTGTGGAAACGTGTCCGGACACTACTATCATTTGTGACTGCTGGAGTTTTAACAGTCAGCATCTTTAAATTTAAACATACGAAGGTTTTCAGTGAGATGCTGACAGTGGGCTCAGGAGGTGGAAGGTTAAAACTAGCTTGGAGTTAAGGAAGCAACAGGAGGCCTGTCCTTGGAATTTAGAGAAGGTTCCCCGCAACCGGTTGGCTACAAGAATTGCTGGCTTGGCCATGTGAGGTTTACCTCCATGGAAGTTTGCGTCCACCTGGACACCTGCTGACAGGTCAAGTTTCACTAATGCCACATACTTGAGACAAAACCTACATACTCCAAGGAACTACAGATCCATCCATCTCCCCCCTCCCCTTTCTTTCTCCTTTCCTTCCTCCTCCCTCTTCCTTATTTTCTTTATTATGTATTTATTCTTTATTTCCACCCCCCCCCCCCTTACTTCAACACTTTCCTCTGCCTTCGTAAGCAAATTACCCACCCCCACCCATGGTCCCCGGCTCCACCTTTTCATCTCCAGGCGTTTAGCTGGCTCACTCCACCGCTCACGTCCTCCGCGCCCGGCCCAAGGCCAACGGTCACCCTCCCGGCCTCTTTAAAAACTCGGGGAAAACGTCGTGGCCCCGCCGTCCCTCGCTTTCCCCGGCGGGGACTGTCGCACGCCAGGCCCGGACGCTCCAGGGCGGCTATCCCGCGCCCTCTCCCCGGCTCCGGGCCCCCGCTGCCCCTCCAGCGTCCGCGGCACACCACCGCGCGCGGCTTCCCCGGGGGCCCGGCCTAGGCACAGCCGCCCCGCCCGGGTCCAGCTCCGCCCCCGGCCGCCGCTCGCTGATTGGCCTCCCACCCCCTCTCCCGCGGCTCCTCTCCTCCCCTCAGCCCAATGGGCATCGTCACCTGGTCCAAAAATTCCCCCGAGGGGACCGAGGGGCTCTGCAACCACCAGCACCCGCGGGGCGGCGGGAACGGCCTCGGTGGGGCGCAGAGTGGGGAGGGGACACGGAGGGGGGAGCGGAGGAGGCGGGAGGAGGAGCAAAGGTGTTGGAGAGAAAACTTCTGAAAGGAACAGGAAACCTGCCGGGGAAGCGGCGGCTGCAGCTCTCGCGGCGCCGGGGCTGCGCACGTCGCAGGGTGTCCGCGGCCGCCGCTGCGCTCCTGCCCGCTCCCCCGGCGCGGGGGCCTGGCTGAGCCACCACAGTCGGTCACTCAGGCGGTGCCCTTCGCCGCCGCTGTCGGCGCTGCAGCCGTGCGCTCCGTGCCGCCTCCGCCGCGGCGGCTCCGCAGAGAGGGCGGCGAGGGCGCAGGGAAGAGGAGGGACGTCTACTTTGGAGCATGAAGCAGCATGTCTGATAAAATGTCCAGCTTCCTCTACATAGGGGACATCGTGTCCCTGTACGCGGAGGGCTCGGTCAACGGCTTCATCAGCACCCTGGGGTAAGCCGGGGGGCGAGGGCTGGGCAGCGCCCGCGCTCCGTCTGCTGAATCGTCCCCGCCCCTGCTCGCGCCGCCGCGTCCCCCAGCTTCCCGCCCGGGGGTGGCCGGGCCTCGCGGCTGTGTCTGCGCCCGCGGACAGCGCCGGGCGCTCGGCTCTCTCGCAGGAAGCTGCCCCGAGCGGCAACACTTTCTCAGCAACTTCGTAATCTCAAGCTCAGAGACTCATCAGAAAAGGAGGAAGTGATTCAAAAGCCCGGAGACAGGCCCTGCGGAGAAGTCTTCGCTAGCTTCTCCATGGGTTGTTTTCGTTAAAATGTTTGTTTTCCCTTAAAGGTAAAGCAAACCGCACTTCTCCCCCGGCTTGCTAGCGCCCACTCTCAAGCCCCTGTCTTTCAGGGCCGGGTTTGTAAGAGCCGTGGGTAAGTCTGTGGCCTCGGACGTGAAACCCAAACGATGTGGTCGTGAGCCGGTGTGGCTTTGCCCCTGCGGGGGTTGGTTGCTCACCGTCCCGTCGCCTCTGAAATAATTTCCTCTCGACTTTGCGCATCGGGGACTTGCCCCCCGCCTCAGGGGTAGCGGAGGGGCGAGTGCAGCGCCGTGACCCCCAGGGATCTCTGAGGGCCTCTTGGGTTCTAGAACTCAGACGTGCTCTTCTTCCCGGGTCTTGCCTCACTGAAATCCTGAACCTCGCCTGGAACTCGGCCAAGTGCCCGGCTTTTGAGATTCGAGTTGATTTATGAGTGGGGGAGATATGTATATAAACATACCATGTGCTAGTTGGTTGAATAGGACTTCCTTGATTACTAGCATTTTTCTCTCTGTCCTGATTGTGAATACAAGTTAGAAGTGTAAATGCACAAGGCAGTGTATTTCGATGCGCACGCAGTTTTTGGGGTTACCTTATGGCCTCAGTACTTCAGTCTGCCCCGTCTTCAAGATTTCAGGCTGCGGAACTGGTGTTTCCACTCCTGGCTGGTCACTGTTTTCTGCTGGTAGGTTTTAGGGCACATGACTGAACATGCAGTGTCCTTGGACCGTGACTGCGAGCCATATTATAACGGAGCGGTGCCTACACGAGGAAGTCACCTTAGTACGGTGTGTGTTAATTGTGCATCTCCCCTAAGAGGAGAAAGAAGGGAGGGAGGAATAATTTAATCCCTTTAAGGTCAGTGTTAATTGTGAAACTGTGGAAGAAAAACTTATCAGCGGCAACTGCCCGCGTTGGGTTTGTAAATCACGAGCTACCGTTTGTTCCTGACACAATTCACAGTGTGAGGTCAGTTTTGGCGCCCCCAACAACATTTTGCGGATGAACTCCGCTGCACTTCACCTTTTCCAACCATAGGCTCTCTGGGTGGGAGTTAAGCAGGAAATGTTCCAGGGCCAAAATGTTTAGGGTCAAATCCTGGCAAATCCACCTGTGAATCTTATGACCCTGGGCAAATTACAGAATTGCTCTGTATCTCAGGTTCCTCCTTTCTAAAAATGGGAATACTACTGGCTTCTGTCTCATAGGGCTGTGTTGAAGAAGAAGGGAGTTATTATATGCAAAGTGCCTAGCCCAATACCCGGCACCTAATAAACACTTATGTGTGTGCTCTTCTAATTATCACTACCTTGGTGACTGTGGGCAATAGTTATTCTTGTGGACAAAATAATGAAAAGGACTAGGAATAGAGTATAAAACCGGGGTAAATAAAGGGCCTTGTTTTTGTAGTGTCTTGTTCAGCAAAGGGATGTGTTTGTGTACCTAGACCCACATGGGGCTAGAGGTGAAAAATCAGGAAGCTACAACTCTAGCAGTTGTGGAGTCTCTCCTGCTCCTTTTAGAGATCAAGGAACTGAGGGGACGAGAAATGAAGTGACTTGTCTAAGAAACGGGGGACATTCATGCCCCAAGCTGGAACTGTAACACTGTCTCCAGATTCCCAGCAAAGTGTGGGTTTCTTTGGTTACACATCATAATCTTTAAGGCTTGAGAAGAGTAAGCTCCTACCTTTAATGTAGCATATGTTTCTAAAAGTATTTATTTGTATTCAATATTTCTTGCTGGTGTTTTGAAAGTTGGGTTTTCTTAGAATGTGTGTAGTATTATTTTCCTGTTAACAAACTGAGTCTCCTTGAGGTTAATAGGGTAAGGCCTCTGTGCAGCTCAGTTCTGAGGTAAGGAAGATTCTTTACCCGTGCTGCCCTTGGTGAAGCTTGGTGCTTTGATCGGATATTCTTTTTCTCTAACTTGTGGAGCTAGAAACTCATCTTAAGGTTTCTGATTCTTGTTTTAGCTTTCTATCTGTTTGATACTTTGGATAGCATGATGGTTTTTTTTTAAATTTATTTTTTAAGATTTTATTTATTTATTTGTTAGAGAAAGAGAGAGAGAGCGAGCACAGGCAGACAGAGTGGCAGGCAGAGGCAGAGGGAGAAGTAGGCTCCCTGCCAAGCAAGGAGCCCGATGTGGGACTTGATCCCAGGACGCTGGGATCATGACCTGAGCCGAAGGCAGCTGCTTAACCAACTGAGCCACCCAGGCGTCCCAGCATGATGGTTTTTTAAAATTCAGCCCAAGGAGTAGTTAATGAGAACTTAGTTTACACAGCATTTCAAGGTAATTCTTGGTAAAGATATTTGTTTGCAAATGAACATTTGCTTTTAACATTTAGTGTGTGAGGGAGTTTTGGAGGATATGCATTGTTATCATTTAGCTTTGGGGAAGTTTTGCAATAAGGTAATGAGTTTTTCTGTTCAAAAAAAAAAAAAAATCAGTTTTGCTCCATGAGAGTTTAGCAGGTTCCTCTTAGAGGTACTTCCTACTGGAAATGTGGGAGGATTTTCTTAGGCTCTGTGACCCAGCTTCTAAGTTTGATTTTTCAGTCTGTGAGAAATTAGTATGCCCCAGTTGCAAAGATTTGCATTTCCTCTTTTTTCTCCAGTTATCCTTTAACCAATACTTACTTGATGTTTCTGAATCCCAAATTGTTGCTGACTGAAGTATTGTTCTCCCAGCTTGTGTAGGTGCCAGAGGGGCCTAATATGTATTTTCTCAATGAACTTTTCATCTAAAGATCTATTTAGGAAACATTTATATTGATTTAAGGAAAATTGCTTTAAATCCTATAGAATGATGCTGCTGCATATATTTTATTTTATTTTTTTATTTGCTAGACAGAGATCACAAGTAGGCAGAGAGGCAGAGAGAGAGAGGAGGAAGCAGGCTGTCCGCAGAGCAGAGAGCCGGATGCGGGGCTCGATCCCAGGACCCTGGGATCATGACCCGAGCCGAAGGCAGTGGCCTTAACCCGCTGAGCCACCCAGGCGCCCCTGCTGCATATATTTTAAATAATCTCTTTTGCTAATGTTACGTTTCAGGGTTGTCGTTTTTATTTTTTTATTATTTATTTATTTGACAGAGATAGAGATCGCAAGTAGGCAGAGAGAAGGGGAAGCAGGCTCCCTCCTGAGCAGAGAGCCTGACGTGGGGCTTGATCCCAGGACCCTGAGATCAGGACCTGAACCAAAGGCAGAAGCTTAACCCACTGAGCCACCCAGGTGCCCCTATCGTTTTTACTTTTTAAAAAGAAGGGAGGCAGTAGGGACACCTGGGTGGCTCAGTGGGTTAAGCATCTGCCTTTGGCTCAGGTCATGATCCCAGGGTCCTGCGATCAAGTCCTATGTTGTGCTCCTTGCTCAGTGGTGAGCCTGCTTCTTCCTCTGCCTGCTACTCCCCCTGCTTGTGTTCTCTCTCTCTCTCTGACAAATAAATAAATAGATCTTAAAAATAAAAAAAGAAGGGAGAGAGTTTGGGGATCTGCTGTACAATTTCAAATTGTGGTAATTGTTCTGTCTCCCCTTTTAAATTTTCCTTAGCCTGAGACTTGCTTCCCTGGTCATTTCTGTATCTGACACTTCATATTTCTGGGTCCATCCACTTGACCAAATGGTTGGATACCATACAGTGGGAATGAGCATAGCAGAACTTCCAGGATGGGTGGGATAGAATAGTGAAAAGGTGTTTAACTCCTTTATTGTCTATCCTCCACACGATTGAGAAGTTAGCAAATGACACGTGGGATATGTATATGTGTGTGTGTGTGTGTGTGTGTGTGTGTGTGTGTAAGTGATTGCTGCCTTTGGTTTGAGGTTTCTTTGTAGGATCTACCAAGAACCAACACCTACTATTCAAGGTTTCAGGAAGCCATCAGTGACATCACTGATACAGTGACTACAAAGTATCCTAATCATCTCTTAGCCAGAGTGATACAAGATTGGGTCCCTTATTTCTTACTTTCTGCCTGATTTTGGCCAATTCAGCAAACTTTTCTGTTCCTTCTTTCCATGTTCAGTGGACATTAGGTAGGGTGGTGGCGTGTCACACAGTTTATAATTCTGGCTTCATTCCTCGGATGAATAAAACTGTAAATGAGTACCTTTTATTGTTATAGGCCCTTGAATTTGCCTTCCTGATCTTTTACTCTGTTTAACGTTTTTGATATTTAAATACTTGCAGATTTGATTTATTATTATCTTTTCTTCTTTTTCTCATTGAATTATGCTACTCTTTTTACAGCTTTAAACATCTTTCCCTTCCTAGGACTGGCTGATCAGTGAAGAGTCAAGTAGATGACACAAGGAATGGTTATAGTCAAGTGTTATTTTAGAATAATTTGTAGGTTATCTTTAGTCTTCCAAATAGAACCCTTCAAATTAACAACCAGTATTTCCTGCTTTAACTAGCTGTATAAACTTAGCTTTGTTTTGGCTAAGGCATATGTTATTGTGATAAAAATATCTAAAAATCCATTGAATATTTGCATGTGTTTTCACTGGAGAGGAAGAAGACAGTATAATCTTGAATACTCAGTTGTTTTGGAAAGTCTAAGGGTTACTAGTGTCACATTATGGAACTTGAAATCTGCTCAAGTCCGAAGACAGTTTCTGAAGTGGTGAACATAAAGGCTATTTTAAGCTAAAATGTCAACTGTTTCTTAAACTTAGAAGTCATTCCATAAATAACATTGCAGCTTTTAGACCTTTTATGAGCTTTTAGACCTCTTATGGAGAAAGCTCAGTCAGGTAAAACAACCATCCCTCCTAAATGCCCCTGATGCTTCCTTCTGATCGACTAGAATTCACAGACAACTGCTTGGCCTCATTCTCGGTTTAATAGATACTTTTTTTTTTTTTTTTTTTTTTGCTTAGGTAGCACGTTTCATAATCACATTTTCCCTTGAAACTGTTCTTGTACAGATGGAATATAGATAACTCACAAATATAGACAGAATACTATAGACTCATAATTTAAAACTCAAATCCCAGGCACAGGGTGTCTCTTCATATATAAATCTAGAAGAAGTAATAATGGACTTTTATGACAAATTTATAGCATAATAACAGAATGAATTTTACTCTTTTTTTTTTGAACACCTAATCTTGGTAACAGATCATCAGCTTATAATGAGAAGTAAAAGTTTAACGACCATTCATTCATTCATTTATTTAGTAGATAAAACTGTGCCTTTGAAATGTATTGATCCCTTTTTTGTTTATGGTTCTCTTTCTTCTCCCATGCAGATTTAGATAGGAAAGTTTTCAAAATATGCCTTCAGAAAGCCGTAATTCTAGTTAAAAAATACAAAACAATATACATGGAAAATTGTGAAAGAAAATAGAATAGCATATTAGCGGTGGTGGAACTGCATGGTGAATGGATAGGTGATTTTCATTTTCATTTTTGTATCCTATATTTCCCAGATTCTAGATATGTTTCTTTAATTAAACATCTATTACTGGTATAGTCAGGAGAGTTAGCTAAATTGAAATTGAAAGTGATATTTTTAAAGATTCTTCAGTTTCTTATTACTGTTAGTCAACAGTACTTATCTTTTTTTTTTTTTTTTAAGGATTTTATTTATTTATTTGTCAGAATGAGAGAGAGCAAGAGAGAGGGACCACAAGCAGGGGGAGTAGCAGGCAGAGGGAGAAGCAGGCTCCCTGCTGAGCAGGGAGCCCTCTGTGGGACTTGATCCCAGGATTCTGGGATCATGATCTGAGCCAAAGGGAGAGGCTTAACCTACTGAGCCACTCAGACGTCCCAATAGTATTTACCTTAAAAAGCATAAATAAAGTTTTGTCCTTGTTATTGTCAGTGAGGGGAAACTACAAACTAGGACGGTAGGTGTTGATGAAATAGATGGTCATATGTCCATCATAAACCACATATGCTCCTTTTTATTACTGGTTTTGAAAATGTATCATGAAAAAATGTTTGACCAGTAATGCTGAGCAATTTTAAATGATTGATTTAACTAATGCACTAACTAGATAGTTTGTTTTATTTTAGAAGTCTGTTTATGCATGTAGTAAGAAGTATACAGTTTAGCATGGCCGACTTGTTCATGTTTGTGATCTCAGTAGTCACTATGACACTTTTAAATCCCGAGTCACCTTCTATAGGCAATAGTTTATGAAGGATTTCTTTTTGTGTATGTATGATCGAAATGTTTTTGTTAAGTATCTTCACAAATCAGAAATGGGTGGATTAGCTCTCTTAAAATAAAAAGCAATAATTGGTTAGCAAGAGCCATTTTGTAGTTTATACCAACACATACCAACAGAAATCCAACCCAGAATTGAGAATAAATTAAATTCTGAGGTTATTAAAAAAAAAAACTTTAATCATAAAATTGCAAATGTGCTTACATCATGATTCAAGTCCAGGTAATTTTCCTTGTGGTGTGGTTTATGCTGGAGCATGTCGCAGATGGAATCATTAATTCATTCAACAAATGTTTAGTGAGCCCTGACTATGTGCTTGGGATACAGTGGGAAGAGATGCTAGATTTTTTTTTTTTAATTTTATTTATTTGACAGAGAGATAGGGAGCACAAGTAGGTGGAGGGAGAGGGAGAAGGAGGCTTTCTGCTGAACAGGGAGCCCGATGTGGGGCTCCATCTCAGGACCCTGGGATCCTGACCTGAGCTGAAGGCAGACGTTTAACGACTGAGCCACCCAGGTGCCCCAGAGATGCTAGATCTTAAGTCTTTAATTATCTCAAAAACTAAAACTGTCTTTGGGAATTTGTAGTATGAGATTTCCTTTGAGAACTTGGCTAGAATCTATGGGAGTAAATGTATTGACATCTTCTTTGCTCTTGGTGCTATAAATGCCACAACGTAAGGAACTGTCATTTTAATCTTTGTATGCTTAGCATCTCACACAATTCCTGCTTAATAAATATTTGTGAAGCAACTAGTGGTTACCAGTTACCATTAGTAACTAGTGATGGAGGTAAGGCTGATATTGAATAACCACAACATGAGGCAATTCTTTTCAAATGTCATGAAGATGGTTAAAAACAGTATCATAAAGAAGTCAGAAAAGGATTCATTACTTCTGGCTTAAATGACCTGGAGAGGGTTTCGAGGGGGAGGTGGTGTTTAAGCTGAACTTTGAAAGATCATTAGGATGGATATTTGTCTCAAATCTATACCCATGATTTGAGCGTATATTCTTGGTACTTTTTTCTTTCATTGAAAAAGCAGTTTGGTGAAATTTTACTGTCCATTTTGATAGCTCCAAAAAAGGAAGCAAACAATTTTATATTTTTGATATGAAAAGATAGAAGAAATGATCTAAAAACCTATTTTATGCTTATTTATCAAATGTGAGAA